>CM055120.1:271923695-272171296 GCA_029206835.1 Rana muscosa | reverse complement strand
GGCTCATAGAAATGTTTGGCATGGACTGTCTATCAAAATACTTCTCAATTGAGCGGGCCCACAGAGTCCCCTTTAGGGCACCAGCTGCGGGAGGTCAGCCGAGACCTATTCTAATTAAACTTCTAAATTTTTCTGATAAAATCACCATTCTTCAAAAAGCAAGTCAAAGGCACAAGAATTTCAATCTATCCAGATTTCTCCCCCGAATTACAGAGACAAAGGGCCAAATTCACGGAGTGCAAACAGACTACAGCAAAAAGGGATTAAATACGCCATGTTCTATCCGGCACGTTTGCGGATAACTGTAAACGGGGAAAATATGTTTTTTAATACACCTGGTGAACTGACATCATGTATGAACATAAAGGAAGGGGAGAATCAGCAGGGGGAAATTAACAGGACACAACATAGCTAAGCAAGGATACCTTTGGTTTCTCACTTGCCCTTCTCCACCCTTTTTTTTTTTTTTTTGGAGAAGGGGGCGGGGTGTGACAGAAGGAACAATGTTTACTCTCAATTTTTCTTCTTGATATGGGAGAGGGGAGGGGGAGGAGGGGTTTATAAAAGTGTATTTCTTAAGGGAAAGGGGCACAGAGATGGAGAAATAAGCACATACACCAAAATAGATGGGAAAGTTGGGAAAAAAGGGATAATACACGTAAATTTTTTTTAACAGGATTTAACAGGGGTGAAGGAGGAAGGTTTCACCTTCAAAATAGGGCACGGTCACTTTAGAAGCCCTCTATACGGGGGGCAGGGGAGGGAGGGGGGAGGAGGGGGAGGGTAGATGTGTTGGGGGAGTGGGGAAGGGAGGAGTGGGAGGGAAGGTATGTTTGAACGGGGTAGCAGAAGGGGAAGATCCACTAAAATTATGTTTATGTACGCAGATATTATTAAAGAATACACGGTTATGGTGGGAGGTAAATTGAAGAACACACTGTTATGGTGGGAGGTATATTGAAAAGGGAGGAATTAAATTTGGGGGGAATTGATGTGCAATAGGGAGAAATAGAAAGAGCTCCCCAATCCAGGGTAAGAACATAAAAGTGTGCTCATGGAATGTCCGAGGGGTAAAAGATCCAACTAAAAGACAAGCAATTTCCTCAACAGCCGACATTAACAACGTTAAAATACTATGTCTGCAGGAAACGCATTTAGATAAAGACACTATTAAGATATTAAAGCATAGGAAATATCAAATTCAATATCATTCCACCCACACCTCTTATTCAAGAGGTGTGAGTGTGTTGATAGATTCAGGCATGGTGTTTTCCTGCAGACAGAGCAAGATAGACACTGAAGGACACTATGTATTCCTTCATTGTTGGATAGAGACAAAGGAATATGTGGTGGCAAGCATATATATCCCCCCTCCGTTTGGCACAGATATTTTATGGGATTTAACGGAGTTTATCGTGGACAGGCCGGGTGTGCCCGTAATAGTGGCCGGTGATTTTAATATGACTATGAATAAAAAACTGGATAGGCTCCTGGTGGGCACCTCCTCTGGACAGATGATCGGTAGGCCCCTTTCCCAATTTTGTGGGGAGGTGGGACTGATCGATGTGTGGAGGAGGAGATACCCAGAGGAAAAACAATTCTCCTGCCACTCGAGGGCGCACTCGACCCTGTCCAGGATAGACCTTGTACTCTGTAACGAAGAGGCGCTGGGCGAGGTGGGGGAGGTAACATATGAACCAAGAAGCATCTCGGACCACTCGTCAATGATTTTTGAAATAAAGATAAATAGAGGGCATAATAAGGGGGATTGGAAGGTAAACCCATTCTGGCTAGAGGTAATTAAAAACCCGGAGGGAATAAGTGACAGTTTGAAGGAATTTTTGGCAGTGAATACTGGCTCAGCCTCAACTGGTGTAATCTGGGACACTCTGAAGGCGTTCCTCCGGGGATCTTTGATCCAAAAAATATCATTTATAAAAAAACAAACGCGTGCCAAGGAAACTGCAGCAGGTGAAAGGGTAAGGAGAGCAGAGACTAAGTATATAAGGAGTGGAGTGGATAGAGGCACAGGAAGCATATAAAAAAATATTAAGAAGAAAGGCGGAAAACAAAAAACTATTTCAAAAACAGAATTTTTACGGCGAGGGTGAGAGAGTGGGGAGAATCTTGGCCTTAATAGTCAGGGCCGGTGATCCCCTATCGATCATCCCGGCGATCCGTGACAAGGAAGGGGAAATTAAGAGGGGCACGTCAGAAATAACGGAAGTGTTTAAAAAATATTATCAGAACCTGTATAGCAGCATTCCACATAGTAACATAGAGGGAGAAATGGATACTTTTTTTGCAGGTCTGAAGATCCCCAGACTGGCAGAGGCAGATAGAGAGGGGTTGGAGGAACCACTTACACTGGAGGAGATACAATTAGCAACAAAAGAAATGGCGGGCCAAAAGGCACCGGGGCCCGATGGCTTGCCAATAGAAATATATAAAACCTACGGTGAGTGTTGCTCCCAAGACTCCTGGAAGTATTCAACTGGGCAGCCGAAGAGGGGAAGTTACCTAGGTCTATGGAAGAGGCAACAATTATAACATTACTGAAAGAAGGGAAAGATCAATTAGAGGCGGCTTCATATAGACCGATATCTCTTCTGTGCGCAGACGTAAAGATTCTGGTCAAAGCATTGGCTATAAGGTTAAATAAGATAGTCTCCAAACTGGTACATCCTGATCAGACGGGATTTATCCCAGGCAGGTCTACCAGTACTAATATAAGAAGAGTATTTTTAGACACCCAGTTGCCAAGAGAAGATGAAGGGGCGAGAGCAATTCTATCCTTGGATGCAACAAAGGCGTTTGATAGCCTTGAGTGGCATTATCTGTGGAAGGTTCTGGCAGAGTATCATTTTGGCCCTAAATTTACCCAATGGATTAAGATACTGTATGAGAGCCCCAGGGCAAAGATACTTTCCCAGTGGACGCCTCTTACGACGAAACGCAGCATCCGGTGGAGCTAACGAACGTGACGTCACTACGCTACAGCTGATCGGCCCAGACTGCAGCTGAGTACCAGCATTGTTTTTTTGGAGTTTGCCGCTCCTGATTTGAAAACCTGTTTGATGTCATTTTTACCCAGGATAAATAAAGGGTATCCTATTTTATAAGGAATACTGCACCATGAGGTTTTATTTTTCTTTCTTCCTTATTACCAAACATCCATTGTGCCGCATGAGCTAATCACATCAGCTGATACCTGGAGGAAGAACCTTTTTTCCTTGGAATAAACATCCAGAAGTAGGGAGATATCATCCGATTCCAGTTTTTCGTGGCTGAATGTCCGGTGGGATCATCATATGAATCTGAGCCCTTATAGATCTCCGTGACAGAGATCTATTAGATCCGGTAAGCTGCCATTTCTTCTATAATTCATCTGAGCAAGTTGGATGTGGATTTTTCGCCTACAGCTGCTTTGAAGAGTTTATTACACATACATCAGCAGATGTGGTTTCTTTTCTTTTTTTTTTTTTGTTTATGAACTTCATTTGAAACTTCTCTCTTTCACACATTTATATACATTTATTTTCATTTATTCATTTATTTGTGCACAGGTGAAACCACAGACATATTACCGCTTTTCAGCACAGGATTTTGTTTCTGTTCTGTTTTGTTTTTTGGTGGGTGTGAACACATATGAATTATTAGCACTATGATTGCTTGTTTTGAAGGGTAGCGCATTTAAATTTTTTCTTGCATATATTTGTGTAGCGGTTATTCCAGCTATTATATTTTTTAGCAGCACCCACTAATTCACTTTATTTATTTAACTATTATTATTTATATATATATATAATGTTTTTTTTCATTTATCAATTAATTCACTAATCCGAAGTTTAATCACGGTTAGCGCAGATTTTTTCCATTTTACAATATTGCCTTTGAATACACCATTATCACGCAGCTTTCCAATATATACCTTCATTGCCGGAATCTTTGTATTTATTGCGGCAATCCAGCTATAGATAGAACATTAGTAATATTATTTTTCACCATGGATATCTTTGATTTTCACAAAAATAGAAAGATTAACCCAGATGAAGTGTTCGATCAAGCCAACTCCGAAGCAGATGGCATCAGGGGTATCTTTATGAGACTAAAGAATGTGCTCATAGCTGAACTACATGCCACTTGGGATATCGTTTTCTTGGAACGTTATTTACAAGAAAAAATGATTCCTAGGAGCCTAAGGTGGCATGTTTTCCCTGATAGGGGTGATAGTGATCTGAGTGAATGGTTCCTTTAATTTAATGGTGTAGGTTTAGCGTTCCTCGAGTTTCTAGTAACCCGAAAGAGATCCAAAGTAGCTAAATTGCAGCAGGAAATAAATGAGATCAAAGAGAAATTGGCCCCTATGACTAAAGAGGGGCTGTATCAAGTTTACACCAAAGAATTGAGATAAATTATGATTGAGGAAGAAGAGGAGTAGCGCGCCAAAAAACGAAAAAAGTACTTCAGAGACGTTGAGGACTATAAGTCCCATAATGTCTTCAAATGGTAGGAGAACCATCGTGAAAGTTTTGCTAAACCAGCAGAAACAGTAGCCATGGAAGAACAGAGTGCAGGGGGAGAAGTACCGACCTTGCTTGGTCCGGAACATTCCGGGTCCCGAATGGGGCCTCCACCCCCCTCCACTCCAGGATATAGAGACCAAGGACAGGAAAGAGTGGGAGGACAAAAGACTCCCCAGCAAAATAAAAAGAAGGGGAATTACAATTATGGAAGACCCCCTACCAATGGTGCTAATTATCATCCGCCCCCGTACCAGCAATCGTATCAACATCCTAGGAACCAGGGAAAATTCCCTAATCAAGGGGGAAATAGGGGTAATAAACAACCCCATGGATATAATCAATATAACACCAACACATATGCATACCCCCCAAATAGACCTGCCTATTTGGACCATCATGGACAATATGGAGACCCTAATTATAGGAATAGCTCTGGAGATGAGCATAGGGAAAATTCATTTGTTTCTCCACAGGTACCTTGGAGGTATGACATTCCAGTACATAATCAATATGGGCCACTACAACGGCCCAATGAAGAGTTTGAGGAGAATAAACAATATGGTGCTGGTTCCAGGACTCAAAGTAACACAAAAGGAAGAACATACGAAGACCACCCTGGAGCAGCACCTCTTAGAATTAAGACGGATAATTTTTTAGGAAAGGGCCGGGGAAAAAAGGGAAGACTCAGAGAGGATGCAGAGGAGGTCAGTGGAGCAACACCAAAAAACTGAGACAGAATTAACATGTCAAGGAGTTTTTAATCTCAGTGGGGAGGAGCTTACCAAATCCAAAAAAGTCACATTAAATCAGGGATTAAAATATGCCCCCAGGAAACCTCTGAATAAATTCCAGATGTTTCTGGATGTACAGAAATTTACCAGAAAATTAAGTATAAAACAGTATTTTTTGACCAATCCAGTTCTTAGGAATAGTACTCCGATGATAGAGACGAATAGGGGAGGGACAGGCCTGAAAAATGATTCAATGTTTAATCCCCCGGGAAAACCAGCTCCAAGCATTACAGTGTTTAAAGAGCTTGTCCTACAAGAACTATCATCAGTAAAATTCAAGAAGCAAAGACCTAGGAACGTAGAGGAAGGCATAGCATCCTTATGTGAAAAAAAAACTTGATCATAAGGCCAGCAGATAAGGGGGGGGGGTTGTTGTTTTAAAAAAAGGGGATTATCTTAAGGAAATGGAAGCCTTGCTGGCAGATAGGAAAACCTATACCATCCTACGTAGGGACCCTATGGAGAACTACAAACAGCTATTGATTAGCATAGTTCAAGAGGGATATAGGAAAGGAGTCATTAATGACAAGGAATTTGATTTTCCTATACCTCTAGCCCCACGTACCCCTATTATTTACTACATTCCCAAAGTTCATAAGAACCCAGTGCAACCCCCCGGACGTCCCATTGTCAGCGGGATTGATTCCCTGACCTCTAGGATTGGCAAATTCATTGATGTATTTCTACAACCAATAGTAGCAAAAACACTCGCATTTTTGAAGGATTCAATGCAGATCATTAGGGAAGTGTCTGAATATCAAATTGGGGAAGACGTCTTGCTGGTAACAGCAGACGTCGCTTCTCTTTATACCATTATACCCTATGATTTGGGATATAAGGCTGCAGAGTTCTTCCTTTGTAAGGATCTGTCAATAAAATCCTCAACCTTGGATTTCGTCATGAAATTGCTGAACTTCGCCATGGAACATAATTATTTTTATTATGGCGGGCAGTACTATCCCCAAAGCACGGGCGTGGCTATGGGGGCCAAATTTGCCCCAAGTCTCGCAGGATTGTTCATGGCCCTGTGGGAAAATGACCAACTCTTTTCCCTATAGGAGCCCCGCCTACTAATATGGCGAAGATATATCGATGACGCTTTCTTTTTGTGGAAAGGAGATGCGGGATCTCTATGTGATTTCATGGCTACCCTTAATGCCAACAATTGGGGAATCAGATTCACATATGAGTATAGTGCTGTATCGGTTAATTTTTTGGATTTGGTGATTTTTAAAGATAACAACTCTCTCCTGACTAAGACTTATTTCAAGAGTACTGACAAAAATGGGTATATCCCAATAAATAGTGGACATCACCCCAACTGGCTTAGGGCTATCCCTAAGGGACAGTTTCAGCGGATAAGACGGAATTGTTCGCGGCTGAGTGACTATGAAACCCAGGCCATGGTACTCCAAAGACGATTTATGGAAAAGGGGTATGAGTTCTGCACTTTGGAAAATGATCTCAGGGATGTTGCTAAACTAGATAGGAAAAATCTATTAGTACCGAAAATTAAAGAAAAAAATTCTACAACGGATTTGCAATGGTCCTTTCTGACCACTTTTTCTTCTCATTTCTTGTGGGTCAATAGGGTTATACGTAAATACTGGAATGTGCTTAGGAGCGATCAGGCTTTGGGGCCTACGCTACCTGAGAGACCCCAAGTCCTCTTTAGGAGAAACCAAAATCTGAAGGATCTAATAGCACCCAGTATGGTAGACCCACCGCAGCAGATGAGTATGTTCGGAAACCTAAAAGTTTTTTTCCCGTGTAGGAGGTGTAAAGTCTGCAAATCATCCAAAACCTTTAAAACTTCCTGTTTCACCTCTCATATCACCTCTAAAGAATACAAGATCTCCAGTTTTATTACATGTGCGACAGTAGGGGTGATATATTTACTCCGTTGTCCATGCGGGTTCCAATATGTCGGAAGAACTACCCTGCGCCCTAATAATTAGGATAGGGGAGCATTTGTCCAACATACGTAAGGGCTTTAAAGACCACAGTGTCTCGTGGCATTTCCATCTATGCCACAATAGAGACCCCTCTCTTCTGGAGGTAATAGGTATTGAGGCCTATACTCCTCATTGGAGAGGTAGCGATCTGAAGCGTTCAATATCTCGCAGAGAAACGCGGTGGATCTTTAATTTACAATGCTATCGGCCCTTTGGCCTCAACATAGAGTGGGATATAAATTTTTTATAAACAATAGTTAAGTTCACCACCTATCAGTGCTCTCATGAGTTCCTACCTTACGTAAATATGGTAAGATGTTAACAATGCTGCCCAGTTGTTAAATCCGAAGGAAGTAGGTTAATATACCTATATGGGAACTTCCTGTATTCATTTATATGTGTGCATATATATATATATATATATATATATATATATATATATATATGTTTTTAGCATATTTTATGTAAAGGTATTCTCCTTCTTCACCACTAGATGGTAGTATTTACTTATTTAGTGGAATTAACCCTTAACTTTAATATGTGCTGTATATCTAGGCACCTATACACCCCACTCGGGGGCCCTTCATCAGCTGGGACCCCTGGGATGTGGTATAGCAAAGGGTATATTATTAATATTGCTACAGACAGCAGTGGGGGGTTCTACCCATTGGGGTTTGTGCAATATTTTGAATATTATTGTATTGGACGCTAATTGCTACTATAAGTGTTTTTTAAATCATCTGTAGGCTGAGATATATATATTTTTCCGTGGTTGCAATCATATGTGTAGAATATGTCTTCCCTTTTTATACATATGCCTATATGTTTAATTTTATAATTTTTAAAATGTCAGATTTTAAAATGTATTTTTTATATATGATTATATCAACAGTAAGGAGATTAGTCATTGTTTCCCAGGCAGCCTCTTTATTTTGTTTCTGAGTGCTCAGGGATTACACTATCTAGACATGGGGCGCCGGAGTTTTTCTATTTCCGGCTTCCGGTGTCATCCCTCTGCCATTATAAAAGCGTGGTAAGTAACGTCCGTTCCTTAGCCTCCTTTCCCAGTGGACGCCTCTTACGACGAAACGCAGCGTCGGGTGGAGCTAACGAACGTGACGTCACTACGCTACAGCTGATCGGCCCAGACCGCAGCTGAGTACCAGCATTGTTTTTTTGGAGTTTGCCGCTCCTGATTTGAAAACCTGTTTGATGTAATTTTTACCCAGGATAAATAAAGGGTATCCTATTTTATAAGGAATACTGCACCATGAGGTTTTATTTTTCTTTCTTCCTTATAACCAAACATCCATTGTGCCGCATGAGCTAATCACATCAGCTGATACCTGGAGGGAGAACCTTTTTTCCTTGGAATAAACATCCAGAAGGAGGGAGATATCATCCGACTCCAGTTTTTCATGGCTGAATGTCCGGTGGGATCATCATATGAATCTGAGCCCTTATAGATCTCCGTGACAGAGATCTATTAGATCCGGTAAGCTGCCATTTCTTCTATAATTCATCTGAGCAAGTTGGATGTGGATTTTTCGCCTACAGCTGCTTTGAAGAGTTTATTACACATACATCAGCAGATGTGGTTTCTTTTCTTTTTTTTTTTGTTTATGAACTTCATTTGGAACTTCTCTCTTTCACACATTTATATACATTTATTTTCATTTATTCATTTATTTGTGCACAGGTGAAACCACAGATATATTACCGCTTTTCAGCACAGGATTTTGTTTCTGTTCTGTTTTGTTTTTTGGTGGGTGTGAACACATATGAATTATTAGCACTATGATTGCTTGTTTTGAAGGGTAGCGCATTTTTTTTTTCTTGCATATATTTGTGTAGCGGTTATTCCAGCTATTATATTTTTTTGCAGCACCCACTAATTCACTTTATTTATTTAACTATTATTATTTATATATATATATATAATGTTTTTTTCATTTATCAATTAATTCACTAATCCGAAGTTTAATCACGGTTAGCGCAGATTTTTTCCATTTTATAAAGATAAGGATAAACGGCGAGTGTTCAGATTGGTTTCGCCCGGCGAGGGGGACTAGACAGGGCTGCCCGTTGTCACCCCTGCTTTTCGCCCTAGCAATGGAACCACTGGCTATTGCGATAAGGACATCATCAGGCATAAGGGGGTTTAGAAGGAGGCTAAGGGAGGAGAAAGTCGCATTGTATGGGATTATGTTCTGCTTTTTCTGGGGGATATGCAGGCCTCATTAGAGACAGCAATGAACATCATAGGGGAATTTGGTAAATTCTATGGGGCTCACAATAAATTGGGACAAATCCGCACTCTTGCTGATAGATCCTCTGATAGGACAGATAGATCAAGTAAAGGTGGTGACGCAAATGAGATATCTGGGAATAAATATAACAAAGGACCCAGGGCAATATATAGCCGGAAACCTAGTGCCACTAATGGCAAAGATTACACAAAAATGTAGGGTCTGGAATCGACTCCCCCTTTCAGTGGTCGGCAGGAGTAACCTGGTAAAGATAGTATGGATGCCACAAATTTTATACATCCTCCATAATTCCCCAGTATGGATCCCAAAACAGTGGTTTAAAAAAATGGACAGCGCATTTAGGGAATTGATCTGGAAGGGTGGAACGGCAAGGATCTCACTCCGAGTTCTACAACAACCAAGGGAGAAGGGGGGATTGGCCCTCCCAAACCCCAGATACTACTTTTTAGCCGCCCAGCTGCAGCATATGAGGGGCAGTAACCGGAGGGGAGGAAGAGAAGAGGTAAAAGGAGTAGTTCTGAACGATACAAGATATGAGTCGGAAGTAGAAGCAGTGGAGGCGGACTCCTTCTGTTCTAAGTGTCCCACAGTTCAATTAATGGTAAAATGCTGGAAAGAGGTTAAGAAGATCTTGGGATATACAGGTTTTTCTGAATTCTCTCCCATCTGGGATAACAGTAATCTGCAGGAACTCAAAGCCATGGGGAGGGTTGAGGAGTGGGATAGACTAGGTATACATTTTTTGCCACAATTTTTTCTGGCAGGCAGAATAAAAACATTTCAAGAGATAAGGGAGGACTATGCGGTCCCAAATAGATCCTTTTATAGATATCTGCAAATTAGGCATGCGTGGAATGCACAGTTCGGACAGAGCCCGCCGGAATGGAACGATATGCCTCTCCTTCACAGCTTAGTAAACGCAGAGGTTTCTAGAGGGGCAGTTTCAAATATTTATGATTTCCTGGAAAGGGCCGATCAAAGGGAGACTCTAGTTAACAAATGTCATGGACCTTTGAATACTGAAGTATTTCTCCTTTGAATCTGTGACAGACCTAGCCGGGACAGAGGCTTTTGGAGGGGGTGTTACTTTAGATTCAGGTCCATGTCCCCCCAAGATACACAGACTCTGGGGACCCTGTATATGCCACATTAGAGTGACTAAGTCATACTGTTGGGACGTTCGCACATTCCCTCTAAGGATATGCAAATGCAATCACCTCCAGCCATCTGTCTGTCCTCTGTGCTAATTTGATCCTGCTAAATGTGTGATGTTTACCCTTAGGAATGTGTATTGTATAGCAGGTGAAGACCGGAGACGGGATGTCTACCCTTGGCTGTCTAAAGGATTTAGTTAATTAGCTCATGTTAATTATGTTCTGGTTACTGCCTCTGTTACTGTATATAAGACTTGATTTTGGTGCTAATAAAGCCTCTCTTGGTTAAACTTACATACAGCCTGCCTGGTGTTTGTTCTGACCGACCACAAATGGATTCGAATGGCACATAGCGGTAGTTTGAATCCTGGAGCACCGGATGATCCAATAGAGCAGAGGAGTGTCGGGAGAGTGGAGCCGAGCGAGCAAAGGGGCTCGTTACATTGGTTGGCAGCTGTGGGATTTGCTCTCCAGTTACTGGGACACTCCAAACCACCACAGTGAAGGACCAGCTATGCAGCCTGCAGGAAAGTCACGCTGAAAGACCTACTTGAGAGCCGAGATGGACCAGAAGAAGGGTGATGCAGGACCCCGGTCAGTTGAAGACCTGTTTCAGCAACGAGTCCGAGAGCGGTTGGCATTATATGGTGCTAACCCATCAGAGACCGCCATACAGAATGCCATTACAGACATCAAGCTGCAGGATGAGCGACAAGAGAGAGAACTAGAGCGGCAACATGAGCAGAGAATGGCGGAAATACGGCAATCGGAGACAACACCTAAAGATGCAGCGCCTGTCCGTAAGTTGCCCTTTCGGGCGTTCAAACTATTTAAGGAAGGAGAGGAGGAAATTGAAGCGTTCCTGCAGGACTTTGAGAGACTATGCCAGATACACGAGGTACTGCCCCAAGATTGGGTCGCCTTACTGGCGAGTAATTTAACTGGCAGAGCGGCGGATGCGTATCGGGCCCTGGAGGACGAGGACGCTAAAGACTATGACCGGGTAAAAGAAGCTCTGCTAGCCCGATTTGCCATTACACCCGAAGCCAGCCGGATGAAGTTTCGAGAATCCCGGAAACAAGCCCACATAACATACGTGGAGTGGGCACATCGTCTACAGCGAAACCTTAAGGGCTGGTTCCAGGGAAGCTGCGCTCATACCATAGAGGACATCACCCAGCTAGTACTCTTAGAACAGTTCTTTAACCACACCCCTCCGGTACTACGGGATTGGGTGCGAGATAAGCGACCACGGACTGTACAGCAAGCGGCTACTTTGGCCGATGAATATCTGGACTCTCGAAGGTCAGGCAAAAGCGAGCGCTATCCACTATCTCGGCCCAGTTTACCAGCCTCTAACCCAACTTCAGTACCTCAGTGGTCTGCCTCTAGACCCCTAGCCCGACCCAACCCTCCTACCGGACCTAAGTGCTATACCTGTAACCAAACCGGTCATCTGCAGCGATATTGCCCTACCCGATCCACGAGGTACCGAGAGACTAATCATCCATCCAGACCAGCGGCTCATTGCGTCCAGAACGAGCCCAACCATCGAGATGTTCAGGAAGAGTGCGGCAAACTTTTCGAGGCTGATCCCGTCCAAGCTGCTGCCGGAGATAATCGGCAGCACCATCGCCAGGCAGTATGGGTTAATGGGAAGCCGGCCCAGGGACTCCGCGATTCCGGGGCTACGATTACCCTCATCCAGCCTCACATGATTCCCCAGTCAGCCCGGACCGGCCAGACTGTTGCAGTCAGGGTAGCAGGGGGCAAGGTACTACGTTTATCCACCGCCCAAGTCCTCTTGGATTGGGGCTCAGGGGAGCGACAAGTGCGAGTGGGATTACTACGCGAGTTACCCGCAGAAGTACTTTTGGGAAACGATTTGGGACATTTAACTTCCTCATATGCCCCAGAGGACGCTATGGCCGTGATCACCAGACGGTAGAGCCAACTTCAAGGCAACTCCACTCCTATGGGGACCCAGGTAAGACCAAATCCTCCTACGTTACCCAGACTTGACAACCCCTTGTCCTGGGATTCTCCCTCCGATGTTAGGCAAGAGACTCAGAGTGACCCAACTTTAGCTGGTTATCGGGACAGGGCGGGCAAGGATCCAGGGGGGTTGGGGGAAGACAGAATAGAGTGGGAGGGGGGGTTTCTTTATCGTTACACTGAGGGAATGGGCACTGGGAAGCGACAGGGTCCCCACAAACAGCTAGTTGTACCCCAGAAATACAGACTGGAGCTATTGCGCCTGGCTCACGACATCCCCTTGGCCGGACATCTAGGGATAGCCAAGACCCGGAGTCGGTTGTCTCATGCTTTCTTCTGGCCCAGGTTACATGCCGAGGTGCGAGAATACTGCCGGACCTGTGAGACTTGTCAGAAAGTAGGGAAGACAGGGGATCACCCAAAAGCCTCGCTGCAACCCCTGCCGATTATTAGAGAACCCTTTAGCCGCATAGCGGTAGATATTATAGGCCCACTGGCCCGCCCCAGTGCCACCGGGAAGAAGTATATTCTTACGGTGGTGGATTATGCCACCCGCTACCCGGAGGCCATTCCCTTATCCAATATCCAGGCTGATACAGTAGCAGATGCCTTGCTGCGGGTATTTACTAGGGTAGGGTTCCCCCAGGAGATATTGTCCGATCAGGGTACCCAGTTCACAGCTGAGCTGACGCAGCAGCTCTGGCGTCTCTGTGGGATTAAACCCCTCCAGAGCGCCCCCTACCATCCTCAGACTAATGGGCTGTGTGAGAGATTTAACGGGACCCTGAAGCAGCTGCTTCGGGCCTTTGTGGAGAGTAGAAAGGATTGGGAGAAATATCTTCCCCATCTACTGTTTGCCTATAGAGAGGTACCCCAGGAGTCCACTGGGTTTTCCCCATTTGAGCTGTTATATGGGCGAAGGGTTAGGGGACCCTTAGACTTAGTGAGGGCCCAGTGGGAGGGGGTAGAGGATCCGGAAGGCCTCCCCATCCTTAGTTATGTCTTGGAACTCAGGGAGCGACTGCGGGAACTTACCGATCTAGTCCATGAGAATATGCAATCGGCCCAGAGTCAGCAGAAGGTTTGGTATGATCGGTCTGCGAGGAATCGCACCTTTTATATCGGACAGAAAGTCCTGGTACTAAAACCCCTGAAGCAAAATAAATTACAGGCCTCCTGGCAGGGCCCCTATCAGGTGGTAAAACAGCTGTGCGATACACCCTACGTGGTTGCCAGCTGTGCAGACACAAAAATTAAGAGGACATTCCACATTAATATGATGAAGGCCTATCATGAGAGGGCTGAGGCAGTAGCCGCCATATGTGCTCCTGCCACTGGGGACACTGAATATCTACCGATGCTGGAGCTTCCCGAAATCAGTAACTGTTCCGGGGGTGTGGAGGATATACGGCTAGGAGATAGATTAGGATCCCAAGAACGAGAACAGGCCAGAGAATTACTCCAAGACCGTCAGGAGATGTTCTCGGCACGCCCTGGGTACACTCACATAGCTGTGCACAAGGTAGAGACCCCCGGGCAGAAGCCCCTGAGACAACCAGCCTATAGGATCCCTGGAGCAGTGCAAGAAGGGATGAGAGCGGAGATTAGGGAGATGCTCGAGTTAGGGGTGATCGAGCCATCAGCAAGCCCCTGGGCTTCCCCTGTAGTATTAGTCCCAAAACGGGATGGCACGACCAGATTTTGCGTGGACTATAGGCGACTGAATGACTGTACTGTGACAGATGCCTACCCTATGCCCCGAGTGGACGAATTGCTGGACAAAATAGCTCAGGGACATTATCTGACGACTATTGACTTGTGTAAGGGCTACTGGCAGATTCCCTTGGAAGTGGAAGCAATTCCGAAGTCGGCCTTCATCACCCCGTTCGGCCTTTACCAGTTTCGGGTAATGCCATTCGGGATGAAGAATGCGCCGTCTACCTTCCAGCGGATGATAGATGAACTCCTTGATGGTCTGCAAGATTTTGCATGCGCATATCTTGACGACATCGCAATCTATAGCCAGACCTGGGAGGAACATCTTAGACACCTGGGAATAGTGCTAGATAGGATCCGAGCCGCAGACCTGACCCTGAAGCCAGACAAATGTAATATCGGGATGTCTGAGGTACAATATCTGGGACATAGAATAGGATGTGGGAAGCAGAGGCCAGAACCTGCAAAAATAGAGGCCGTCCTAAACTGGCCGGTTCCCAGAACCAAGACCCAGGTACTTGCATTTTTAGGGACAGCAGGATACTACAGGAAGTTTGTACCCCACTATAGTGACATAGCCAAACCCCTGACGAACCTGACCAAAAAGACTCTCCCTAGACAGGTCCTGTGGTCCCCGGAGTGCGAGATAGCATTTCATCAGTTAACCACTTAAGCCCCGGACCATTTGGTAGCTAAAGGACCAGAGGTGAATTCAGAATTTTGCACTGCGCTGCTTTAACTGTAAATTGTGCGGACATGCAATGTTGTACTGAAACGAAATTTGCGTCCTTTTCTTCCCACAAATAGAGCTTTCTTTTAATGGTATTTGATTGCCTCTGCGATTTTTATTTTTTGCGATATAAACGGAAAAAGACCGAAAATTTTGAAAAAAAATGATATTTTCTACTTTTTGTTATAAGAAAAATCGAATAAACTCAATTGTAGTCATACATTCAGGCCAAAATGTATTCAGCCACATGTCTTTAGTAAAAAAAATGTCAATAAGCGTATATTTATTGGTTTGCGCAAAAGTTATAGCGTCTACAAACTAGGGTACATTTTCTGGAATTTACACAGCTTTTAATTTATGACTGCCTATCTCATTTCTTGAGGTGCTAAAATGGCAGGGCAGTACAAAACCCCCCCAAATGACCCCATTTTGGAAAGTAGACACCCCAAGGAAATTGCTGAGAGGCATGTTGAGCCCATTGAATATTTTTTTTTTTGTCCCAAGTGATTGAATAATGACAAAAAAAAAAAAAATACAAAAAGTTGTCACTAAATGATATATTGCTCACACATGCCATGGTTATATGTGGAATTGCACCCCAAAATACATTCTGCTGCTTCTCCTGAGTACGGGGATACCACATGTGTGGGACTTTTTAGGAGCCTAGCCACGTACGGGACCCCGGAAACCAAGCACCGCCTTCAGGATTTCTAAGGGCGCAAATTTTTGATTTCACTCCTCACTACCTATCACAGTTTCGAAGGCCATAAAATGCCAAAATAGCACAAAACCCCCCCAAATGACCCCATTTTGGAAAGTAGACACCCCAAGCTATTTACTGAGAGGCATGATTAGTCCATGGAATATTTTATATTTTGCCACAAGTTGCGGGAATATGACAAACTTTATTTTTTTTGCACAAAGTTGTCACTAAATGATATATTGCTCACACATGCCATGGACATATGTGAAATTACACCCCAAAATACATTCTGCTGCTTCTTCTGAGTATGGGGATACCACATGTGTGGGACTTTTTGGGAGCCTAGCCGCGTACGGGACCCCAAAAACCAAGCACCGCCTTCAAGGTTTCTAAGGGCATAAATTTTTGATTTCACTCCTCACTACCTATCACAGTTTTGAAGGCCATAAAATGCCAAAATAGCACAAACCCCCCCCAAATGACCCCATTTTGGAAAGTAGACACCCCAAGCTATTTGCTGAGAGGCATGTTGAACCCATTGAATATTTTTTTTTTGTCCCAAATGATTGAATAATGACAAAAAGAAAAAAAAAAGAAAAAATGTACAAAAAGTTGTCACTAAATGATATATTGCTCACACATGCCACGGTTATATGTGGAATTGCACCCCAAAATACATTCTGCTGCTTCTCCTGAGTACGGGGATACCACATGTGTGGGACGTTTTGGGAGCCTAGCCGGGTACGGGGCCCCAAAAACCAAGCACCGCCTTCAGGCTTTCTAAGGGCGTAAATTTTTGATTTCACTCCTCACTACCTATCACAGTTTTGAAGGCAATAAAATGCCAAAATAGCACAAAATCCCCCCAAATGACCTCATTTTGGAAAGTAGACACCCCAAGCTATTTACTGAGAGGCATGTTCAGTCCATGGAATATTTTATATTTTGCCACAAGTTGCGGGAATATGACAAACTTTGTTTTTTTTGCACAAAGTTGTCACTAAATGATATATTGCTCACACATGCCATGGGCATATGTGAAATTACACCCCAAAATACATTCTGCTGCTTCTCCTGAGTACGGGGATACCACATGTGTGGGACTTTTTGGGAGCCTAGCCACGTACGGGACCCCAAAAACCAAGCACAGCCTTCAAGGTTTCTAAGGGCATAAATTTTTGATTTCACTCCTCACTACCTATCACAGTTTTGAAGGCCATAAAATGCCAAGATGGCACAAAACCCCCCCAAATGACCCCATTTTGGAAAGTAGACACCCCAAGCTATTTGCTGAGAGGCATGTTGAGCCCATTGAATATTTTTTTTTGTCCCAAATGACTGAATAATGACAAAAAGAAAAAAAAAAGAAAAAATGTACAAAAAGTTGTCACTAAATGATATATTGCTCACACATGCCATGGTTATATGTGGAATTGCACCCCAAAATACATTCTGCTGCTTCTCCTGAGTACGGGGATACCACATGTGTGGGACTTTTTGGGAGGCTAGCCGGGTACGGGGCCCCAAAAACCAAGCACCGCCTTCAGGCTTTCTAAGGGCGTAAATTTTTGATTTCACTCCTCACTACCTATCACAGTTTCGAAGGCTATAAAATGCCAAAATAGCACAAAATCCCCCCAAATGACCCCATTTTGGAAAGTAGACACCCCAAGCTATTTACTGAGAGGCATGTTCAGTCCATGGAATATTTTATATTTTGCCACAAGTTGCGGGAATATGACAAACTTTGTTTTTTTTGCACAAAGTTGTCACTAAATGATATATTGCTCACACATGCCATGGGCATATGTGAAATTACACCCCAAAATACATTCTGCTGCTTCTCCTGAGTACGGGGATACCACATGTGTGGGACTTTTTGGGAGCCTAGCCACATACGGGACCCCAAAAACCAAGCACAGGCTTCAAGGTTTCTAAGGGCATAAATTTTTGATTTCACTCCTCACTACCTATCACAGTTTTGAAGGCCATAAAATGCCAAGATAGCACAAAACCCCCCAAAATGACCCCATTTTGGAAAGTAGACACCCCAAAGAAATTGCTGAGAGGCCTGTTGAGCCCATTGAATATTTTTTTTTGTCCCAAGTGATTGAATAATGACAAAAAGAAAAAAAAATGTACAAAAAGTTGTCACTAAATGATATATTGCTCAAACATGCCATGGTTATATACGGAATTGCACCCCAAAATACATTTGGTTGCTTCTCCTGAGTACGGGGATACCACATGTGTGGGACTTTTTGAGAGCCTAGCCGCGTACGGGGCCCCGAAAACCAAGCACTGCCTTCAGGATTTCTAAGGGCACAAATTTTTGATTTCACTCCTCACTACCTATCACAGTTTTGAAGGCCATAAAATGCCAAAATAGCACAAAACCCCCACAAATGACCCCATTTTGGAAAGTAGACACCCCAAGCTATTTGCCGAGAGGCATGGTGAGTATTTTACAGCTCTCATTTGTTTTTGAAAATGAAGAAAGACATTTTTTTTTTTTTTTTTTCAATTTTTAAAACTTTGTGACAAAAAGCGAGATCTGCAAAATACTCAACATACCTCTCAGCAAATAGCTTGGGGTGTCTACTTTCCAAAATGGGGTCATTTGGGGGGGTTTTGTGCCATCTGGGCATTCCATGGCCTCCGAAACTGTGATAGGCAGTGAGGAGTGAAATCAAAAATTTACACCCATAGAAATCCTGAAGGCGGTGCTTGGTTTTCGGGGTCCTGTACGCGGCTAGGCTCCCAAAATGTCTCACACATGTGGTATCCCCGTACTCAGGAGAAGCAACAGAATGTATTTTGGGGTGCAATTCCACATATAACCATGGCATGTTTGAGCAATATATAATTTAGTGACAACTTTTTGTAATTTTTTTTTTCTTTTTGTCATTATTCAATCACTTGGGACAAAAAAAAAAAATATTCAATGGGCTCAACATGCCTCTCAGCAAATAGCTTGAGGTGTCTACTTTCCAAAATGGGGTCATTTGGGGGGGTTTTGAACTGTCCTGGCATTTTATGCACAACATTAGGAAGCTTATGTCACACATCATCCACTCTTCTAACCACTTGAAGACAAAGCCCTTTCTGACACTTTTTGTTTACATGAAAACATTTTTTTTTTTGCAAGAAAATTATGTTGAACCCCCAAACATTATATATATTTTTAAAGCAAAGGCCCTACAGATTAAAATAGTGGGTGTTGCATTTTTTTTTTCCACACAGTATTTGCGCAGCGATTTTTCAAACGCATTTTTGGGGGGAAAAACACACTTTTTTATTTTTAATGCACTAAAAAACACTATATTGCCCAAATGTTTGATGAAATAAAAAAGATGATCTTAGGCCGAGTACATGGATACCAAACATGACATGCTTTAAAATTGCGCACAAACGCGCAGCGGCGAGAAACTACATTAATTTTTAAAAGCATTTAAAAGCCTTTACAGGTTACCACGTTAGATTTACAGAGGAGGTCTACTGCTAAAATTACTGCCCTCGATCTGACCTTCGCGGTGATACCTCACATGCATGATGCAATTGCTATTTACATATGCCGCTAGACCGACGCTTGCGCAAGAGCAGGGGGGGACAGCGGTGCTTTTTTTTAAAATTTATTTTGCTTTTTTATTTTATTTTTAAATTGTTCCTTCCATATTATTTTTTTTTATCATTTTTATTGTTATCTCAGGGAATGTAAATATCCCCTATGATAGCAATAAGTAGTGACAGGTACTCTTTTTTTGAAAAAAAATGGGGGGTTAGACCCTAGATCTTTCCTCTGCCCTCAAAGCATCTGACCACACCAAGATCGGTGTGATAAAATGCTTTCCCAATTTCCCAATGGCGCTGTTTATATCCGGGGGGGGGCATTCCCTCCCACTGCTTGTAAAAGCAGTCCAGAGGCTAATTAGCCACTAGGATTGCTTTTACATGAAAGCCGGCCGCTGGCTGAAAAGAATGATACCCGCAGGCATCAATCTGGTATAACCATTCAAAGTCCAGCAACATACCAGTACGTTGCTGGTCCTTGTTGGACATGTATTGTAATCTTTTTTTTCATGCAGCCTGTTGGCTGAACGAAAAAAAGAGATTGATCGGTGGGTATGCCCACCATTAGAATACCTCCCTTCATCCACCCACTTCTAATGATGGGCATATATGCCGAAGCATGGGGGCATCCTCCCGCAAAAAAGTTATGCCGCGTACACACGGTCGGACTTTTCCACGGGCAAGCCTTCGTCGGAATTTCGACCGTATGTACGCGGCATAAAAGGTTATGCCGCGTACACACGGTCGAACTTTTCCACGGGCAAGCCTCCGTCAGAATTTCGACCGTATATACGCGGCATTAGGAGCAAAATCGCTCCTCCGCCCCTGCTGCCCCCATGCTTCGGCATATTTGCTCTTTTTTTAACTGTGGTGGTGAAATCACCTCCTACAGCGTTGGAGTCACGGCTTTATGTATCGTGGGAGCAAACGCTGTTGCTGTCAAGATAAATAAATCCGCGATGCAACTGAATGGCGTACCTGCTAAGCAAATGATGGTTAACATTAAAACAAAGTAACATTACAGTACAACAGTAAGACCTTACCATACCATACCTGCAAAGCAAATACCAAAACAAAACCTAGTAAAAAATAAAACATTTTTTTAACGCAACCTGTGCTTAAAATATATATATGCCGAAGCATGGGGGCATCCTCCCGCAAAAAAGTTATGCCGCGTACACACGGTCGGACTTTTCCACGGGCAAGCCTTTGTCGAAATTTCGACCGTATGTACGCGGCATAAAAGGTTATGCCGCGTACACACAGTCGGACTTTTCCACGGGCAAGCCTCCGTCGGAATTTCGACCGTATATACGCGGCATTAGGAGCAAAATCGCTCCTCCGCCCCTGCTGCCCCCATGCTTCGGCATATATGCTCTTTTTTTAACTGTGGTGGTGAAATCACCTCCTACAGCGTTGGAGTCATGGCTTTATGTATCGTGGGAGCAAACGCTGTTGCTGTCAAGATAAATAAATCCGCGATGCAACTGAATGGCGTACCTGCTAAGCAAATGATGGTTAACATTAAAACAAAGTAACATTACAGTACAACAGTAAGACCATACCATACCTGCAAAGCAAATACCAAAACAAAACTTAGTAAAAAATAAAACATTTTTTTTAACGCAACCTGTGCCTAAAATATATATATGCCGAAGCATGGGGGCATCCTCCCACAAAAAAGTTATGCCGCGTACACACGGTCGGACTTTTCCACGGGCAAGCCTCCGTCTGAATTTCGACCGTATATACGCGGCATTAGGAGCAAAATCGCTCCTCCGCCCCTGCTGCCCCCATGCTTCGGCATATATGCTCTTTTTTTAAACTGTGGTGGTGAAATCACCTCCTACAGCGTTGGAGTCACGGCTTTATGTATCGTGGGAGCAAACGCTGTTGCTGTCAAGATAAATAGATCCGCGCTGCAACTGAATGGCGTACCTGAAAACAAAAAATTACATACCTGAAAAGCAAGCATGATAAAACATTGCAGAATAGAATACAGTAAAAAAGAGCAGAACAATAGAGAGAAAATAGAGAGAGCGAGAGAGAACAATAAAACGACAACTATTTTTGGTTTTTTTATTTTATATTTTTTTTGTGTTTTGTTTTTTACGTTTTTTTTTTCTTTTTTACACTTTTTTTTGTAACTTTAACAACTGTAATGGTTTGGGTCTCTCAAAATGTAATGGCATCTTGGGAGACCCTGTGTAAGTGTGTCCTAGTCTGTGAAATGCTGTACCCTACGCTAAAACTTCACTTTTGAGTGGTAGCGATCAAAACATTCACCAAGGCAAAGACCAGGTTTGTCAGGACAGAGTGGACAAAAAACACGGGTGTCACGCCTAAATCCGCGCTTGCTACAGACACGACATCTTTTTTGGGGGGTTCGTTGGGTAGGGGTACTCGGGAGGGCATACGGATAATGCCTCTCATGCAGCCGGCTTACTGCATTTGGTAGGGGATGGTGAGGTGCAGAACCGCCTGGATACAGAAGTTCTGTGACTATCTCATTCTGGAATTTTAGAAGAGATAACGTCCCGCCTGAAGCTCTGTATAGCACATGAGCATTCAGCAAAGCCAATTGGAATAAGGATAGAGACACTTTTTTGTACCAGCGTCTCGCCTTACGGTCAATTAGATACGGCGCCATCAACTGGTCGTTGAGGTCCACCCCTCCCATATTTTTGTTATATTCGTGGACACAGAGGGGTTTCTCCACAACACCAGTCGCCGTACGAATTTGGACTGTCGTGTCTGCATGAAGGGAGGTAAGAAGGAAAACATTCTTATTGTCCCTCCACTTCATAGCGAGCAAGTTATTACACTTCACGCAGGCTCTCTCCCCCAGCCTAAGACGGGCATCTACAAGCCGCTGGGGAAAGCCCCGGCGATTAGGTCGCACGGTGCCACATGCTCCAATCTGATGATCAAACAAGTGACTAAACAGTGGCACGCTCGTGTAATAATTGTCCACATACAAGTGGTACCCCTTTCCGAATAAGGGTGACACCAAGTTCCACACTATCTTGCCAGCGCTCCCTATGTAATCCGGGCAGTTGACCGGCTCAACCTGACTATCTTTTCCCTCATAAACCATAAAGCTCCATACATAGCCTGTTGCCCTGTCACAGCACTTATAGAGCTTGACCCCGTATCTGGCACGCTTGCTGGGAAGGTACTGCTTGAAAGCCAAGCGGCCAGAAAATTTAATCAGGGACTCATCAACGCAGACAGCTTGATCGGGAATAAACAAGGCTGCAAAATGTTCGTTGAAGTGGTTTATGAGGGGCCGAATTTTATAGAGCCGGTCGTACTCAGGGTCCCCACGTGGATGACAAAGTTCATTGTCGTTGAAGTGCATGAACCGCAAAATCTGCTCATATCGTGTCCTGGGCATGGAGGCAGAGAACACGGGCATGTGGTCAATTGGGTGCGTGGACCAATAAGCACGCAATGACGGGAATTTATGTGTGCCCATGTTGAGGGAAAGGCCCAGAAAGGTCTTAAATTCGGAAACCGTAATTGGTTTCCAATCTTTGGCAATTTTAGGCAACTGGGGGTTAGCGGTGATGAATTGACCAGCATATAAATTACTCTGGTCCACAATAGATCTATAGAGATCTTCCGTGAAAAACAGCGAATAATAATCGATTGGCATAAAATCAGCTGTTTCCACCTGAATACCGGGTTGGGCAGTGAATGGGGGAAGTATGGGTTCTGCAGAAGTGGTGGGGACCCAATCAGGATAGGCGAATTCTGCAGGAAGGGCACTATGGGCACGACAGGCCTGCCTTTGTCTTCTTGGTGGCAGCGGGACACTACTTGTGCTTGCCACCTCGCCAGCTTGAACTGCACTTATGGGACTCGCCACGTCACCACGTGATACTGCAGTGCTGGATGTACGTCCAGGCTGTACTAGGCCGCTGGTGCTTGCCAATTCACCAGAAGGAATAGCGGCGCTTGTACTACTCTGCTCCATGATACGAGAGCCCTGCGGTTCTTGCTCCTCAACAACCTCAGAAGATCGGGATCGGGTACACCTGACCTTAGCAGGGACCTCAACTTCGTCGTCAGAGCTATCTGACGTGGGGCCGCTGACGTCACTGTCTTCTACGGGAAGATATTCTGAGCCTGAATCTGACAGATACGTGACCTCCTCTTCACTATCTGTCATGCTCAGAATCTCGTAGGCCTCTTTACTAGTGTACCTTCGTCTTGCCATTTTGGGCTCTAAATTTAGGGGTACACTAGTAAGATTCACAGGAAAAAAAGCACCTGACTGTCACCAAATGTATCAAACGCTACCAAAAAAACTGTTAGCGATCGCAGGGATCAGGACTGTCTCTGCGAACGCTGCAGTTATGTGTGTTGTGTTTGGTAAGTGACAGTGATCGATCGATACTGCACTTGGGTGGGCTGGGCTGGGCTGGGCTGGGCGGAGGGGCTAAACGCAGGTACTAGCAGGTATCTGGGCTGATCCCGCTAACACTGCGTTTTTGGGAACCCTAAACCGCTGGGGACGCTAGTATAGATCTGATCAGATACTATACCACTAAGGGAGGTGTATGCTTTGCGCGTGGGTGTTAGCGTTACTGGCACTAACCTAAAGCTGCCTGGGGCGACGCAGACCCTCTCTGGCGCTAAAACCTAATTGATATCACCCGCCGGGCGATCAGGGGGTTAAACCTTTATTGGGTTATAAACGGCGGGTGCCCTGATGCTATAAAAAGCAAACTAACCAACCAGTGTCACCCGTAACCTTTATATGGTGATCACTGGTGAAAGGGTTAACTAGGGGCAATCAGGGGGTTAAAACCTTTATTAGGTTAAATATGGGGGTACCCGACGCTATATAAAAACCTGACGGGTTACCTAAATAACGAAATAACTCACTGGGTAACCAGTGTCACCAGTGACGCTTATACGGTGATCACTGGTGAAAGGGTTAACTCTAGGGGCAATCAGGGGGTTAAAATAATATATGGGGGTACCTGACGCTAATAAAAACCTGCGGCGAACCTAAAAATAATTAACTGGCTATCTAGGACACCAGCGACAAGAAAAAAGCGATCGGAAAAACGATCGCTTAGTGACGCTGGCGTTAGGGGGTGAAAGGGTTACCTGGGGGGCGATCAAGGGGTTAAACCTTTTTTAGGGGGGGTTAGGGGGCTACCCTGGACCTAAAGGGGCCTAAACCTAACTGCCCTGCAACTTTTTACAGTTACAAATGACACTGATTGCAGTGATCAGTAAAAAAAATGATCACTGCAAACGGTGCACTGTGACTGGGGGTACTGGGGGTGATCTGGGGGGTGATCTGGGGGTGACTGGGGGGTGATTTGTGTGCCTACGTGTACTGGTGTCAGTGGGCTGTTGGTGCACTTACTGTGAGATGTCTTCACTCCTCGCGCCGGATCGAAAAGACCGACACGAGGAGAGATGACATCACTTCCTCCTGTCTGTATTTACATTACAGGCAGGGGAAGCTCTCTCATTCGCCGGGAGCGATCGAGAGGGGGTGGCCGGAATCGAACGGCCGTCCCCTCATGCCGGATCGCTCCCGAACACTTAACCACCGCTCACTGTAAAGAAGGGGGGTCCGATCGGACCCCCCAACTATACAAAGACGATCACGTACATATACGTGATTCTGCCTGTCGGTGCCATTCTGCTGACGTATAATTACAGTGGGCGGTCGTTAAGTGGTTAAAAACCGCCCTAACGCAAGCTCCCATACTGGCGGCCCCTGATCCTAACAAACGCTTTGTCATTCATACAGATGCCTCCATGTTCGGACTGGGAGCCGTACTAAGCCAAGTTGGCGATGACGGGAAAGAGCACCCCGTGGCATATCTCAGCCGCAAATTGTTACCCCGTGAAGTTGGATATGCTGCCGTGGAAAAAGAGTGTTTGGCCTTAGTCTGGGCTTTAAAGAAATTGCAGCCCTACGTGTATGGACGCTCTTTTACCGTCATGACGGACCACAATCCCTTGATATGGCTTAACCGGGTGGCGGGAGAGAACGGGCGATTACTAAGGTGGAGCCTGGCTTTGCAACCGTACAATTTTACCATACAATATCGGCCAGGGCCTCAAAACGTGAATGCGGATGGGTTATCCCGGCAGACAGACCTGGAACCTTAAGACTACTTTTCCAACATCCTCGAGTTGACCCGTTTGGGGTCCCACTGTGGCTGTTGGACTGTTTCCCAGAGGGGAGTATTGTCATGGACCTTTGAATACTGAAGTATTTCTCCTTTGAATCTGTGACAGACCTAGCCGGGACAGAGGCTTTTGGAGGGGGTGTTACTTTAGATTCAGGTCCATGTCCCCCCAAGATACACAGACTCTGAGGACCCTGTATATGCCACATTAGAGTGACTGAGTCATACTGTTGGGACGTTCGCACATTCCCTCTAAGGATATGCGAATGCAATCACCTCCAGCCATCTGTCTGTCCTCTGTGCTAATTTGATCCTGCTAAATGTGTGATGTTTACCCTTAGGAATGTGTATTGTATAGCAGGTGAAGACCGGAGACGGGATGTCTACCCTTGGCTGTCTAAAGGATTTAGTTAATTAGCTCATGTTAATTATGTTCTGGTTACTGCCTCTGTTACTGTATATAAGACTTGATTTTGGTGCTAATAAAGCCTCTCTTGGTTAAACTTACATACAGCCTGCCTGGTGTTTGTTCTGACCGACCACAAATGGATTCGAATGGCACATAGCGGTAGTTTGAATCCTGGAGCACCGGATGATCCAATAGAGCAGAGGAGTGTCGGGAGAGTGGAGCCGAGCGAGCAAAGGGGCTCGTTACAACAAAAATAGGGCTAAATGGGAGAGGGATGTGGGCTCAATCTCACAGGAATAATGGAAACAAATATTAGCAATAGGGCCTAGAGTGTCAATGTCATCCTCCCAAATTATGTCCCACCTTTATTTGATAACCAGGGCGTATTATATGTCCCAAAAGCTGTTCCAGTTTGGCAGGAGGCCGGACTCGAGCTGCCAGAGACTTGGGGATGAGAGGGGAGACTTAACACATATGGTCTGGAGTTGTCCTAAGCTATATCAATATTGGAAGCAAATAGTGGAGAACATAAACACAGTGTTTGTGACATCTCTGCAGCCGGAGGTCAGGCTATGTGTGCTGGATCTTCTGGAGGAAAGGGGACCCGTGGGAGATAAGCGAACTGCAATAACGAGGAAGGAAACTGATAGCACAGAAGTGGCAAGCAGTAAATCCTCCCACAGTAGAAGAATGGGAGAAGGTAGTAGATGATACCATAGCAAAGGAAGAATTTATACATATTAAGAGAGGAAGCAAAAGGAAATTTAATAATATGTGGAGAAAATGGATAGAAGTGGAGTCAAGAAGAAGGACGGGGGATGGATAGATGGGGAAGGGAAATGAGTAGCAGAATGGATGTAATAAAATGTGATATGTGAATAGCAATACACAAAAGAAATGGATGTATGACTGTAAAAACTATGATGAAAAGAAATAAAAATCATTTGATTAGAAAAAAAAAAGAAATGCATGGGTGACAGGGTGACAAGTTTGGTGCCATATTTTAAGATTTCTATCACTTGGCTCGGGCCGAAATTGACCTTTCCTATATAGTAGGATGCCCAATGAGTATAAAACAAGTGGAATTTGGGTGAGCCAAGTTGGTTTTCATATAAGAATATCTTGGTTCCTCTTTCAGAATTTCCCATTGAAATGCATGGCTGTCATGGTGCCATATTTTAGGATTTAGATCACGTGGCTCTGGCCAAATTGAACTTTACTGTATAGTGGGATGCCCAACGAGTATAAAACAAGTGGAATTTGGGTGAGCCAAGTTGGTGTTCATATAAGAATATCTTGGTTCCTTATTCAGAATTTCCCATTGAAATTAATGTATGGCTGTCATGGTGCCATATTTTAAGATTTATATCACTTGGCACGGGCCAAATTGAACTTTCCTGTATAGTAGGATGCCCAATATAAAACAAGTATAAAACAAGTGGAATATGGGTGAGCCAAGATGGATTTCATATAGAAATAGCTTGGCTTCTTATTCAGAATTTCCCATTGAAATGCATGGCTGTCATGGTGCCAAGTTTGGTGCCATATTTTAGGATTTCTATCATTTGGTTCGGGCCAAATTGAACTTTCCTGTATAGTAGGATGCTCAATGATTATAAAACAAGTGGAATTTGGGTGAGCCAAGATGGATTTCATTTAGGAATAGCTTGGCTTCTTATTCGGAATTTCCTATTGAAATGCATGAGTGACAGGGTGACAAGTTTGGTGCCATATTTTAGGATTTCTGTCATTTGGTTCGGGCCAAATTGAACTTTCCTAAATATGCCCAACGAGTATAAAACAAGTGGAATTTGGGTGAGCCAAGTTGGTTTTTATATAAGAATATCTTGGTTCCTTATTCAGAATTTGCCATTGAAATGCATGGCTGAGTGTAAAGGTGCCATATTTTAAGATTTATATCACTTGGCTCGGGCCAAATTGAACTTTCTTGTATAGTAGGATGCCCAATGAGTATAAAACACGTGGAATTTGGTGTTCATATAAGAATATCTTGGTTCCTTATTCAGAATTTCCCATTGAAATTAATGTATGGCTGTCATGGTGCCATATTTTAAGATTTATATCACTTGGCACGGGCCAAATTGAACTTTCCTGTATAGTAGGATGCCCAATATAAAACAAGTATAAAACAAGTGGAATATGGGTGAGCCAAGATGGATTTCATATAGGAATAGCTTGGCTTCTTATTCAGAATTTCCCATTGAAATGCATGGCTGTCATGGTGACAAGTTTGATGCCATATTTTAGGATTTCTGTCATTTTGTTCGTGCCAAATTGAACTTTCCTATACAGTAGGATGCCCAATGAGTATAAAACAAGTGGAATTTGGGTGAGCCAAGATGGTTTTCATATAGGAATATCTTGGTTCCTTATTCAGAATATGCATTAAACTGCATGGCTGTCAAGGTGCCATATTTTAAGATTTATATCACTTGGCTCGGGCGAAATTGAACTTTCCTGTATAGTGGGATGCCCAATGAGTATAAAACAAGTGGAATTTGGGTGAGCCAAGTTGGTTTTCATATAAGAATATCTTGGTTTCTTATTCTGAATTTGCCTTTGAAATGCATGGCTGTCATGGTGCCAAGTTTGGTGCCATATTTTAGGATTTCTATCATTTGGTTCGGGCCAAATTGAACTTTCCTATATAGTAGGAAGCCCAATGAGTATAAAACAAGTGTCATTTGGGTGAGCCAAGTTGGTTTTCATATAAGAATATCTTGGTTCCTTATTCAGAATTTGCCTTTGAAATACATGGCTGTCATGGTGCCATATTTTAGGATTTATATCACTTGACTCGGGCGAAATTGAACTTTCCTGTATAGTGGTGCCATAATTTAAGATTTATATCACTTGGCTCGGGCCAAATTGAACTTTCCTGCATAGTGGGATGCCCAATGAGTATAAAACAAGTGGAATTTGGGTGAGCCAAGATGGTTTTCATATAGGATCAGCTTGGCTTCCTATTTGGAATTTCCCATTGAAATGCATGGGTGACAAGTTTGGTGCCATATTTTATGATTTCTATCATTTTGTTCGGGCCAAATTGAACTTTCCTATATAGTAGGATGCCCAATGAGTATAAAACAAGTGGAATTTAGGTGAGCCAAGTTGGTTTTCATATAAGAATATCTTGGTTCCTTATTCAGAATTTGCCATTGAAATGCATGGCTGTCAAGGTGCCATATTTTAAGATTTATATCACTTTGCTCGGGCCAAATTGAACGTTCCTGTATAGTGGGATGCCCAATGAGTATAAAACAAGTGGAATTTGGGTGAGCTAAGATGGTTTTCATATAGGAATAGCTTGGCTTCTTATTTGGAATTTCCCATTGAAATGCATAGGTGACAGGGTGACAAGTTTGGTGCCATATTTTATGATTTCTATCACTTGGCTCGGGCCAAATTGACATTTCCTATATAGTAGGATGCCCAATGAGTATAAAACAAGTGGAATTTGGGTGAGCCAAGTTGGTTTTCATATAAGAATATCTTGGTTCCTTATTCAGAATTTCCCATTGAAATGTATGGCTGTCATGGTGTCATATTTTATGATTTCTATCACTTGGCTCGGGCCAAATTGACCTTTCCTATATAGTAGGATGCCCAATGAGTATAAAACAAGTGGAATTTGGGGTGAGCCAAGATGGATTTCACATAGGAATAGCTTGGCTTCTTATTCAGAATTTCCCATTGAAATGCATGGCTGTCATGGTGCCAAGTTTGGTGCCATATTTTAGGATTTCTATCATTTGGTTCGGGCCAAATTTAACTTTCCTATATAGTATTTAAAGAGAATACCTGTCACCTGTATCTTATAGGCATCACATCCCTTAATTTAGAAACTAAGTAGGAATGGAAGGGTAACGGGACTTTTAAGGTGCATCAACCACACAATAATCAGTATAAAAATAGAAATTTATTACAAAAATAGAGAGAAAATCATATATATAATAAATATACATGAACCATCAAATATACATGGTAAAATTTCCAAATGCATACAGACAAATATCTCTACATGTTTCGCCATATATTTGGCTTCCTCAGGAGATTGTCATGCAAATACTGGAAATAAAGAAAAGAAAATGAATACATAATATTTACACATAATTCTTACTCCAAATTACAACAATCATAATAATTTCATAGATAACTGAAAACCATATCAAACCAAAAAGTATTCCAACATCATCTCAATATTGGATCTATTTATTCAAAATTATAAATGACCCTATGCATATCAATTATAGGTACATTACCTGTAACCATTTGATGGTGCAGTCTAAAAAGAGTGACCTAGATAGTCAATGAGCCAACCCACACGGTAGCACCCTGAAGGGGGGGATCATACGGTGTATCATAGAGGGGGGGATATTGGCAAATTTGGCCACCCAGATATTGCTAGTACAGAAGCAGAGGACCATCTGAGAAAAATTATAAAGAAGTCTAATGAGTCAAACAAACATCAAACAATATATATATATATATATATAAATGATGGATTTGCATAGGCATCTCCATCCAATTGTCCGGCAAATTCCACATCGACATTTACCTGTTTATAACTTTGAGAGCTACTATGTATCCAGGGTTAAATGAGTCCATAAGTTTCAAGCCTTTTTTGTAGGATATAATTAGTCATGCCGCTTGTGTTGATTCTGTTTAAAAACAAATAAAATTTTGTTTTGTTATATATAATTTTTGTTTATTAATGTGTTTCTATGTACAGATGACTGAATTTGCCATATTTTTATATTCCTTAGGGATTCCTTCTCAATATTAATCAATACTAGATTACTTGATTTGATTAAATTATATCGATCTCAATCGAGCCTACCAGTTTTGGGGGTGTTTTCCCCTTATAGGTGGGGATTAGGTGATCATATGGGCGCCCAGGGCGTCTCTCTTTATTCTCCAAACCAGGAGATAATGTGAGCGCCATCTGACCAAGCCTACCGGATGTCCGGGCCCTCTTTTTGTACCATCTATTGTGCCGTCTCTGCCTGGGTTTTAAAGGGAAGTTCGCCCTTATTCTATACCTTGGGCGACATCCCCTTCCGGATTCGTCTTCTGGTGCGTCTTTCCTGATGGGCGGGGTTGCGCTTCCGGCGGACGTCCCCGGTTTTCCTGTGGTGGTATCGTCACTTCCGGTCGGATATGACGGCGGGCGGATGTTGGAACTGACGTGCTTGCTCCACCCATTGAATTGGCGCCATTGTGCGTCCAATGGGAAGGAGGAGGGGGGTATATAGTCCGTATTGCAGTTGTGCAATCATTAGCATGACCAACATCCTGGGGAGAAGACGTCGTCAACTATCAGTCAAAGGTGAATACTTGGGCAACAGATTTTCCATGGGCAATACTGGTCATTATGCTGCTGTTGTAGATTTACTTGGTCCTTAACTTAAAATAGTTTCTATTCTAATTTTTTCAGAAAACGGATTGATTAGTGTTTTGGGACAAAAACTGTTGGACAGTGAATCCTTAATGTGGATATATTTTATCTATTTTGACTAAGAGGGTATTGACCAGCTAGTATTTCTATGGTGATTTTTTGATTGATCACCAATTAGATAACATTTATAGTGTTTTCCACTATTTATTTTCCTTCTAGAGTGGACACTATTTGGGGTATTTGGAGATACTACTTCTTCTCCCCAATTCTAATGCTTGACAACAAGTTATAAACAGGTAAATGTCGATGGGGAATTTGCCGGACAATTGGATGGAGATGCCTATGCAAATCCATCATTTATATATATATATTGTTTGATGTTTGTTTGACTCATTAGACTTCTTTATAATTTTTCTCAGATGGTCCTCTGCTTCTGTACTAGCAATATCCGGGTGGCCAAATTTGCCAATATCCCCCCCTCTCTGATACACCGTATGATCCCTCCCTTCAGGGTGCTCCCGTGTGGGTTGGCTCATTGATTATCTAGGTCACTCTTTTTAGACTGCACCATCAAATGGTTACAGGTAATGTACCTATAATTGCTATGCATAGGGTCATTTATAATTTTGAATAAATAGATCCAATATTGAGATGATGTTTGAATACTTTTTGGTTTGATATGGTTTTCAGTTATCTATAAAATTATTATGATTGTTGTAATTTGGAGTAAGAATTATGTGTAAATATTATGTATTCGTTTTCTTTTCTTTATTTCCAGTATTTGCATGACAATCTCCTGAGGAAGCCAAATATATGGCGAAACATGTAGAGATATTTGTCTGTATGCATTTGGAAATTTTACCATGTATATGATGGTTCATGTATATTTCATGTATATTTATTATATATATGATTTTCTCTCTATTTTTGTAATAAATTTCAATTTTTATACTGATTATTGTGTGGTTGATGCACCTTAAAAGTCCTGTTACCCTTCCATTCCTACTTAGTTTCCTATATAGTAGGATGCCCAATGAGTATAAAACAAGTGGAATTTGGGTGAGCCAAGTTGGTTTTCATATAAGAATATCTTGGTTCCTTATTCAGAATTTGCCATTGAAATGCATGGCTGAGTGTCAAGGTGCCAAATTTTAGGATTTCTATCATTTTGTTCGGGGCAAATTGAACTTTCCTATATAGTAGGATGCCAAATGAGTATAAAACAAGTGGAATTTGGTTGAGTCAAGATGGATTTCATATAGGAATATCTTGGTTCCTTATTCAGAATTTGCCATTGAAATATATAACTGTCAAGGTGCCATATTTTAGGATTTAGATCTCTTGGCTCGGCCAAATTGAACTTTCCTGTATAGTGGTGCCATATTTTAAGATTTATATCACTTGGCTCTGGCCAAATTGAACTTTCTTGTATAGTAGGATGCCCAATGAGTATAAAACAAGTGGAATTTGGGTGAGCCAAATGAATTTCATATAGGAATTTCTTGGTTCCTTATTCAGAATTTTCCATTGAAATGCATGGCTGACAAGGTGCCATATTTTAAGATTTAGATCACTTGGCTCGGGCTAAGTTGAACTTTCCTATAAAGTGGGATGCCCAATGAGTATTAAACAAGTGGAATTTAGAGGGGGGGGGGGCAAGATGGATTTCATATAGGAATAGCTTGGCTTCTTATTCGGAATTTCCCATTGAAATGCATGGGTGACAGGCTGACAATTTTGGTGCCATATTTTATGATTTCTATCACTTGACTCAGGCCAAATTGAACTTTCCTATGTAGTAGGATGCCCAATGAGTATAAAACAAGTGGAATTTGGGTGAGCCAAGTTGGTTTTCATATAGGAATAGCTTGGTTTCTTATTCGGAATTTCCCATTGAAATATATATCTGTGAAGGTGCCATATTTTAGGATTTAGATCTCTTGGCTCGGGCCAAATTGACATTTCCTATATAGTAGGATGCCCAATGAGTATAAAACAAGTGGAATTTGGGTGAGCCAAGTTGGTTTTCATATAAGAATATCTTGGTTCCTTATTCAGAATTTCCCATTGACATGTATGGCTGTCATGGTGCCATATTTTATGATTTCTATCACTTGGCTCGGGCCAAATTGACCTTTCCTATATAGTAGGATGCCCAATGAGTATAAAACAAGTGGAATTTGGGGTGAGCCAAGATGGATTTCACATAGGAATAGCTTGGCTTCTTATTCAGAATTTCCCATTGAAATGCATGGCTGTCATGGTGCCAAGTTTGGTGCCATATTTTAGGATTTCTATCATTTGGTTCGGGCCAAATTTAACTTTCCTATATAGTATTTAAAGAGAATACCTGTCACCTGTATCTTATAGGCACCACATCCCTTAATTTAGAAACTAAGTAGGCATGGAAGGGTAACGGGACTTTTAAGGTGCATCAACCACACAATAATCAGTATAAAAATAGAAATTTATTACAAAAATAGAGAGAAAATCATATATATAATAAATATACATGAACCATCAAATATACATGGTAAAATTTCCAAATGCATACAGACAAATATCTCTACATGTTTCGCCATATATTTGGCTTCCTCAGGAGATTGTCATGCAAATACTGGAAATAAAGAAAAGAAAATGAATACATAATATTTACACATAATTCTTACTCCAAATTACAACAATCATAATAATTTTATAGATAACTGAAAACCATATCAAACCAAAAAGTATTCCAACATCATCTCAATATTGGATCTATTTATTCAAAATTATAAATGACCCTATGCATATCAATTATAGGTACATTACCTGTAACCATTTGATGGTGCAGTCTAAAAAGAGTGACCTAGATAGTCAATGAGCCAACCCACACGGTAGCACCCTGAAGGGGGGGATCATACGGTGTATCATAGAGGGGGGGATATTGGCAAATTTGGCCACCCAGATATTGCTAGTACAGAAGCAGAGGACCATCTGAGAAAAATTATAAAGAAGTCTAATGAGTCAAACAAACATCAAACAATATATATATATATATATAAATGATGGATTTGCATAGGCATCTCCATCCAATTGTTCGGCAAATTCCACATCGACATTTACCTGTTTATAACTTTGAGAGCTACTATGTATCCAGGGTTAAATGAGTCCATAAGTTTCAAGCCTTTTTTGTAGGATATAATTAGTCATGCCGCTTGTGTTGATTCTGTTTAAAAACAAATAAAATTTTGTTTTGTTATATATAATTTTTGTTTATTAATGTGTTTCTATGTACAGATGACTGAATTTGCCATATTTTTATATTCCTTAGGGATTCCTTCTCAATATTAATCAATACTAGATTACTTGATTTGATTAAATTATATCGATCTCAATCGAGCCTACCAGTTTTGGGGGTGTTTTCCCCTTATAGGTGGGGATTAGGTGATCATATGGGCGCCCAGGGCGTCTCTCTTTATTCTCCAAACCAGGAGATAATGTGAGCGCCATCTGACCAAGCCTACCGGATGTCCGGGCCCTCTTTTTGTACCATCTATTGTGCCGTCTCTGCCTGGGTTTTAAAGGGAAGTTCGCCCTTATTCTATACCTTGTGCGACATCCCCTTCCGGATTCGTCTTCTGGTGCGTCTTTCCTGATGGGCGGGGTTGCGCTTCCGGCGGACGTCCCCGGTTTTCCTGTAGTGGTATCGTCACTTCCGGTCGGATATGACGGCGGGCGGATGTCGGAACTGACGTGCTCGCTCCACCCATTGAATTGGCGCCATTGTGCGTCCAATGGGAAGGAGGAGGGGGGTATATAGTCCGTATTGCAGTTGTGCAATCATTAGCATGACCAACATCCTGGGGAGAAGACGTCGTCAACTATCAGTCAAAGGTGAATACTTGGGCAACAGATTTTCCATGGGCAATACTGGTCATTATGCTGCTGTTGTAGATTTACTTGGTCCTTAACTTAAAATAGTTTCTATTTAAATTTTTTCAGAAAACGGATTGATTAGTGTTTTGGGACAAAAACTGTTGGACAGTGAATCCTTAATGTGGATATATTTTATCTATTTTGACTAAGAAGGTATTGACCAGCTAGTATTTCTATGGTGATTTTTTGATTGATCACCAATTAGATAACATTTATAGTGTTTTCCACTATTTCTTTTCCTTCTAGAGTGGACACTATTTGGGGTATTTGGAGATACTACTTCTTCTCCCCAATTCTAATGCTTGACAACAAGTTATAAACAGGTAAATGTCGATGGGGAATTTGCCGGACAATTGGATGGAGATGCCTATGCAAATCCATAATTTATATATATATATTGTTTGATGTTTGTTTGACTCATTAGACTTCTTTATAATTTTTCTCAGATGGTCCTCTGCTTCTGTACTAGCAATATCCGGGTGGCCAAATTTGCCAATATCCCCCCCTCTCTGATACACCGTATGATCCCTCCCTTCAGGGTGCTCCCGTGTGGGTTGGCTCATTGATTATCTAGGTCACTCTTTTTAGACTGCACCATCAAATGGTTACAGGTAATGTACCTATAATTGCTATGCATAGGGTCATTTATAATTTTGAATAAATAGATCCAATATTGAGATGATGTTTGAATACTTTTTGGTTTGATATGGTTTTCAGTTATCTATAAAATTATTATGATTGTTGTAATTTGGAGTAAGAATTATGTGTAAATATTATGTATTCGTTTTCTTTTCTTTATTTCCAGTATTTGCATGACAATCTCCTGAGGAAGCCAAATATATGGCGAAACATGTAGAGATATTTGTCTGTATGCATTTGGAAATTTTACCATGTATATTTGATGGTTCATGTATATTTATTATATATATGATTTTCTCTCTATTTTTGTAATAAATTTCAATTTTTATACTGATTATTGTGTGGTTGATGCACCTTAAAAGTCCCGTTACCCTTCCATTCCTACTTAGTTTCCTATATAGTAGGATGCCCAATGAGTATAAAACAAGTGGAATTTGGGTGAGCCAAGTTGGTTTTCATATAAGAATATCTTGGTTCCTTATTCAGAATTTGCCATTGAAATGCATGGCTGAGTGTCAAGGTGCCAAATTTTAGGATTTCTATCATTTTGTTCGGGGCAAATTGAACTTTCCTATATAGTAGGATGCCAAATGAGTATAAAACAAGTGGAATTTGGTTGAGTCAAGATGGATTTCATATAGGAATATCTTGGTTCCTTATTCAGAATTTGCCATTGAAATATATAACTGTCAAGGTGCCATATTTTAGGATTTAGATCTCTTGGCTCGGCCAAATTGAACTTTCCTGTATAGTGGTGCCATATTTTAAGATTTATATCACTTGGCTCTGGCCAAATTGAACTTTCTTGTATAGTAGGATGCCCAATGAGTATAAAACAAGTGGAATTTGGGTGAGCCAAATGAATTTCATATAGGAATTTCTTGGTTCCTTATTCAGAATTTTCCATTGAAATGCATGGCTTGCAAGGTGCCATATTTTAAGATTTAGATCACTTGGCTCGGGCTAAGTTGAACTTTCCTATAAAGTGGGATGCCCAATAAGTATTAAACAAGTGGAATTTAGAGGGGGGGGGGCAAGATGGATTTCATATAGGAATAGCTTGGCTTCTTATTCGGAATTTCCCGTTGAAATGCATGGGTGACAGGCTGACAATTTTGGTGCCATATTTTATGATTTCTATCACTTGACTCAGGCCAAATTGAACTTTCCTATGTAGTAGGATGCCCAATGAGTATAAAACAAGTGGAATTTGGGTGAGCCAAGTTGGTTTTCATATAGGAATAGCTTGGTTTCTTATTCGGAATTTCCCATTGAAATATATATCTGTGAAGGTGCCATATTTTAGGATTTAGATCTCTTGGCTCGGGCCAAATTGACATTTCCTATATAGTAGGATGCCCAATGAGTATAAAACAAGTGGAATTTGGGTGAGCCAAGTTGGTTTTCATATAAGAATATCTTGGTTCCTTATTCAGAATTTCCCATTGAAATGTATGGCTGTCATGGTGCCATATTTTATGATTTCTATCACTTGGCTCGGGCCAAATTGACCTTTCCTATATAGTAGGATGCCCAATGAGTATAAAACAAGTGGAATTTGGGGTGAGCCAAGATGGATTTCACATAGGAATAGCTTGGCTTCTTATTCAGAATTTCCCATTGAAATGCATGGCTGTCATGGTGCCAAGTTTGGTGCCATATTTTAGGATTTCTATCATTTGGTTCGGGCCAAATTTAACTTTCCTATATAGTATTTAAAGAGAATACCTGTCACCTGTATCTTATAGGCACCACATCCCTTAATTTAGAAACTAAGTAGGAATGTAAGGGTAACGGGACTTTTAAGGTGCATCAACCACACAATAATCAGTATAAAAATAGAAATTTATTACAAAAATAGAGAGAAAATCATATATATAATAAATATACATGAACCATCAAATATACATGGTAAAATTTCCAAATGCATACAGACAAATATCTCTACATGTTTCGCCATATATTTGGCTTCCTCAGGAGATTGTCATGCAAATACTGGAAATAAAGAAAAGAAAATGAATACATAATATTTACACATAATTCTTACTCCAAATTACAACAATCATAATAATTTTATAGATAACTGAAAACCATATCAAACCAAAAAGTATTCCAACATCATCTCAATATTGGATCTATTTATTCAAAATTATAAATGACCCTATGCATATCAATTATAGGTACATTACCTGTAACCATTTGATGGTGCAGTCTAAAAAGAGTGACCTAGATAGTCAATGAGCCAACCCACACGGTAGCACCCTGAAGGGGGGGATCATACGGTGTATCATAGAGGGGGGGATATTGGCAAATTTGGCCACCCAGATATTGCTAGTACAGAAGCAGAGGACCATCTGAGAAAAATTATAAAGAAGTCTAATGAGTCAAACAAACATCAAACAATATATATATATATATAAATGATGGATTTGCATAGGCATCTCCATCCAATTGTCCGGCAAATTCCACATCGACATTTACCTGTTTATAACTTTGAGAGCTACTATGTATCCAGGGTTAAATGAGTCCATAAGATTCAAGCCTTTTTTGAGGATATAATTAGTCATGCCGCTTGTGTTGATTCTGTTTAAAAACAAATAAAATTTTGTTTTGTTATATATAATTTTTGTTTATTAATGTGTTTCTATGTACAGATGACTGAATTTGCCATATTTTTATATTCCTTAGGGATTCCTTCTCAATATTAATCAATACTAGATTACTTGATTTGATTAAATTATATCGATCTCAATCGAGCCTACCAGTTTTGGGGGTGTTTTCCCCTTATAGGTGGGGATTAGGTGATCATATGGGCGCCCAGGGCGTCTCTCTTTATTCTCCAAACCAGGAGATAATGTGAGCGCCATCTGACCAAGCCTACCGGATGTCCGGGCCCTCTTTTTGTACCATCTATTGTGCCGTCTCTGCCTGGGTTTTAAAGGGAAGTTCGCCCTTATTCTATACCTTGTGCGACATCCCCTTCCGGATTCGTCTTCTGGTGCGTCTTTCCTGATGGGCGGGGTTGCGCTTCCGGCGGATGTCCCCGGTTTTCCTGTAGTGGTATCGTCACTTCCGGTCGGATATGACGGCGGGCGGATGTCGGAACTGACGTGCTCGCTCCACCCATTGAATTGGCGCCATTGTGCGTCCAATGGGAAGGAGGAGGGGGGTATATAGTCCGTATTGCAGTTGTGCAATCATTAGCATGACCAACATCCTGGGGAGAAGACGTCGTCAACTATCAGTCAAAGGTGAATACTTGGGCAACAGATTTTCCATGGGCAATACTGGTCATTATGCTGCTGTTGTAGATTTACTTGGTCCTTAACTTAAAATAGTTTCTATTTTAATTTTTTCAGAAAACGGATTGATTAGTGTTTTGGGACAAAAACTGTTGGACAGTGAATCCTTAATGTGGATATATTTTATCCATTTTGACTAAGAAGGTATTGACCAGCTAGTATTTCTATGGTGATTTTTTGATTGATCACCAATTAGATAACATTTATAGTGTTTTCCACTATTTCTTTTCCTTCTAGAGTGGACACTATTTGGGGTATTTGGAGATACTACTTCTTCTCCCCAATTCTAATGCTTGACAACAAGTTATAAACAGGTAAATGTCGATGGGGAATTTGCCGGACAATTGGATGGAGATGCCTATGCAAATCCATCATTTATATATATATATTGTTTGATGTTTGTTTGACTCATTAGACTTCTTTATAATTTTTCTCAGATGGTCCTCTGCTTCTGTACTAGCAATATCCGGGTGGCCAAATTTGCCAATATCCCCCCCTCTCTGATACACCGTATGATCCCTCCCTTCAGGGTGCTCCCGTGTGGGTTGGCTCATTGATTATCTAGGTCACTCTTTTTAGACTGCACCATCAAATGGTTACAGGTAATGTACCTATAATTGCTATGCATAGGGTCATTTATAATTTTGAATAAATAGATCCAATATTGAGATGATGTTGGAATACTTTTTGGTTTGATATGGTTTTCAGTTATCTATAAAATTATTATGATTGTTGTAATTTGGAGTAAGAATTATGTGTAAATATTATGTATTCGTTTTCTTTTCTTTATTTCCAGTATTTGCATGACAATCTCCTGAGGAAGCCAAATATATGGCGAAACATGTAGAGATATTTGTCTGTATGCATTTGGAAATTTTACCATGTATATTTGATGGTTCATGTATATTTATTATATATATGATTTTCTCTCTATTTTTGTAATAAATTTCAATTTTTATACTGATTATTGTGTGGTTGATGCACCTTAAAAGTCCCGTTACCCTTCCATTCCTACTTAGTTTCCTATATAGTAGGATGCCCAATGAGTATAAAACAAGTGGAATTTGGGTGAGCCAAGTTGGTTTTCATATAAGAATATCTTGGTTCCTTATTCAGAATTTGCCATTGAAATGCATGGCTGAGTGTCAAGGTGCCAAATTTTAGGATTTCTATCATTTTGTTCGGGGCAAATTGAACTTTCCTATATAGTAGGATGCCAAATGAGTATAAAACAAGTGGAATTTGGTTGAGTCAAGATGGATTTCATATAGGAATATCTTGGTTCCTTATTCAGAATTTGCCATTGAAATATATAACTGTCAAGGTGCCATATTTTAGGATTTAGATCTCTTGGCTCGGCCAAATTGAACTTTCCTGTATAGTGGTGCCATATTTTAAGATTTATATCACTTGGCTCTGGCCAAATTGAACTTTCTTGTATAGTAAGATGCCCAATGAGTATAAAACAAGTGGAATTTGGGTGAGCCAAATGAATTTCATATAGGAATTTCTTGGTTCCTTATTCAAAATTTTCCATTGAAATGCATGGCTGACAAGGTGCCATATTTTAAGATTTAGATCACTTGGCTCGGGCTAAATTGAACTTTCCTATAAAGTGGGATGCCCAATGAGTATTAAACAAGTGGAATTTAGAGGGGGGGGGGGGGGCAAGATGGATTTCATATAGGAATAGCTTGGCTTCTTATTCGGAATTTCCCATTGAAATGCATGGGTGACAGGCTGACAATTTTGGTGCCATATTTTATGATTTCTATCACTTGACTCAGGCCAAATTGAACTTTCCTATGTAGTAGGATGCCCAATGAGTATAAAACAAGTGGAATTTGGGTGAGCCAAGTTGGTTTTCATATAGGAATAGCTTGGTTTCTTATTCGGAATTTCCCATTGAAATATATATCTGTGAAGGTGCCATATTTTAGGATTTAGATCTCTTGGCTCGGGCCAAATTGACATTTCCTATATAGTAGGATGCCCAATGAGTATAAAACAAGTGGAATTTGGGTGAGCCAAGTTGGTTTTCATATAAGAATATCTTGGTTCCTTATTCAGAATTTCCCATTGAAATGTATGGCTGTCATGGTGCCATATTTTATGATTTCTATCACTTGGCTCGGGCCAAATTGACCTTTCCTATATAGTAGGATGCCCAATGAGTATAAAACAAGTGGAATTTGGGGTGAGCCAAGATGGATTTCACATAGGAATAGCTTGGCTTCTTATTCAGAATTTCCCATTGAAATGCATGGCTGTCATGGTGCCAAGTTTGGTGCCATATTTTAGGATTTCTATCATTTGGTTCGGGCCAAATTTAACTTTCCTATATAGTATTTAAAGAGAATACCTGTCACCTGTATCTTATAGGCACCACATCCCTTAATTTAGAAACTAAGTAGGAATGGAAGGGTAACAGGACTTTTAAGGTGCATCAACCACACAATAATCAGTATAAAAATAGAAATTTATTACAAAAATAGAGAGAAAATCATATATATAATAAATATACATGAACCATCAAATATACATGGTAAAATTTCCAAATGCATACAGACAAATATCTCTACATGTTTCGCCATATATTTGGCTTCCTCAGGAGATTGTCATGCAAATACTGGAAATAAAGAAAAGAAAATGAATACATAATATTTACACATAATTCTTACTCCAAATTACAACAATCATAATAATTTTATAGATAACTGAAAACCATATCAAACCAAAAAGTATTCCAACATCATCTCAATATTGGATCTATTTATTCAAAATTATAAATGACCCTATGCATATCAATTATAGGTACATTACCTGTAACCATTTGATGGTGCAGTCTAAAAAGAGTGACCTAGATAGTCAATGAGCCAACCCACACGGTAGCACCCTGAAGGGGGGGATCATACGGTGTATCATAGAGGGGGGATATTGGCAAATTTGGCCACCCAGATATTGCTAGTACAGAAGCAGAGGACCATCTGAGAAAAATTATAAAGAAGTCTAATGAGTCAAACAAACATCAAACAATATATATATATATATAAATGATGGATTTGCATAGGCATCTCCATCCAATTGTCCGGCAAATTCCACATCGACATTTACCTGTTTATAACTTTGAGAGCTACTATGTATCCAGGGTTAAATGAGTCCATAAGTTTCAAGCCTTTTTTGTAGGATATAATTAGTCATGCCGCTTGTGTTGATTCTGTTTAAAAACAAATAAAATTTTGTTTTGTTATATATAATTTTTGTTTATTAATGTGTTTCTATGTACAGATGACTGAATTTGCCATATTTTTATATTCCTTAGGGATTCCTTCTCAATATTAATCAATACTAGATTACTTGATTTGATTAAATTATATCGATCTCAATCGAGCCTACCAGTTTTGGGGGTGTTTTCCCCTTATAGGTGGGGATTAGGTGATCATATGGGCGCCCAGGGCGTCTCTCTTTATTCTCCAAACCAGGAGATAATGTGAGCGCCATCTGACCAAGCCTACCGGATGTCCGGGCCCTCTTTTTGTACCATCTATTGTGCCGTCTCTGCCTGGGTTTTAAAGGGAAGTTCGCCCTTATTCTATACCTTGTGCGACATCCCCTTCCGGATTCGTCTTCTGGTGCGTCTTTCCTGATGGGCGGGGTTGCGCTTCCGGCGGACGTCCCCGGTTTTCCTGTAGTGGTATCGTCACTTCCGGTCGGATATGACGGCGGGCGGATGTCGGAACTGACGTGCTCGCTCCACCCATTGAATTGGCGCCATTGTGCGTCCAATGGGAAGGAGGAGGGGGGTATATAGTCCGTATTGCAGTTGTGCAATCATTAGCATGACCAACATCCTGGGGAGAAGACGTTGTCAACTATCAGTCAAAGGTGAATACTTGGGCAACAGATTTTCCATGGGCAATACTGGTCATTATGCTGCTGTTGTAGATTTACTTGGTCCTTAACTTAAAATAGTTTCTATTTTAATTTTTTCAGAAAACGGATTGATTAGTGTTTTGGGACAAAAACTGTTGGACAGTGAATCCTTAATGTGGATATATTTTATCTATTTTGACTAAGAAGGTATTGACCAGCTAGTATTTCTATGGTGATTTTTTGATTGATCACCAATTAGATAACATTTATAGTGTTTTCCACTATTTCTTTTCCTTCTAGAGTGGACACTATTTGGGGTATTTGGAGATACTACTTCTTCTCCCCAATTCTAATGCTTGACAACAAGTTATAAACAGGTAAATGTCGATGGGGAATTTGCCGGACAATTGAATGGAGATGCCTATGCAAATCCATCATTTATATATATATATTGTTTGATGTTTGTTTGACTCATTAGACTTCTTTATAATTTTTCTCAGATGGTCCTCTGCTTCTGTACTAGCAATATCCGGGTGGCCAAATTTGCCAATATCCCCCCCTCTCTGATACACCGTATGATCCCTCCCTTCAGGGTGCTCCCGTGTGGGTTGGCTCATTGATTATCTAGGTCACTCTTTTTAGATTGCACCATCAAATGGTTACAGGTAATGTACCTATAATTGCTATGCATAGGGTCATTTATAATTTTGAATAAATAGATCCAATATTGAGATGATGTTGGAATACTTTTTGGTTTGATATGGTTTTCAGTTATCTATAAAATTATTATGATTGTTGTAATTTGGAGTAAGAATTATGTGTAAATATTATGTATTCGTTTTCTTTTCTTTATTTCCAGTATTTGCATGACAATCTCCCGAGGAAGCCAAATATATGGCGAAACATGTAGAGATATTTGTCTGTATGCATTTGGAAATTTTACCATGTATATTTGATGGTTCATGTATATTTATTATATATATGATTTTCTCTCTATTTTTGTAATAAATTTCAATTTTTATACTGATTATTGTGTGGTTGATGCACCTTAAAAGTCCCGTTACCCTTCCATTCCTACTTAGTTTCCTATATAGTAGGATGCCCAATGAGTATAAAACAAGTGGAATTTGGGTGAGCCAAGTTGGTTTTCATATAAGAATATCTTGGTTCCTTATTCAGAATTTGCCATTGAAATGCATGGCTGAGTGTCAAGGTGCCAAATTTTAGGATTTCTATCATTTTGTTCGGGGCAAATTGAACTTTCCTATATAGTAGGATGCCAAATGAGTATAAAACAAGTGGAATTTGGGTGAGCCAAGATGGATTTCATATAGGAATAGCTTGGCTTCTTATTCGGAATTTCCCATTGATATGCATGGGTGACAGGGTGACAAGTTTGGTGCCATATTTTAGGATTTCTATCATTTTGTTCGGGCCAAATTGAACTTTCCTATATAGTAGGATGCCCAATGAGTATAAAACAAGTGGAACTTGGGTGAGCCAAGTTGTTTTTCATATAAGAATATCTTGGTTCCTTATTCAGAATTTGCCATTGAAATGCATGGCTGAGTGTCAAGGTGCCATATTTTAAGATTTATATCACTTGGCTCGGGCCAAATTGAACTTTCCTGTATAGTAGGATGCCCAATATAAAACAAGTATAAAACAAGTGGAATTTGGGTGAGCCAAGATGGATTTCATAAAGGAATAGCTTGGCTTCTTATTCGGAATTTCCCATTGAAATGCATGGCTGTCATGGTGCCAAGTTTGGTGCCATATTTTAGGATTTCTATCATTTGGTTCGGGCCAAATTGAACTTTCCTATATAGTAGGAGGCCCAATGAGCATAAAACAAGTGGAATTTGGGTGAGCCAAGTTGGTTTTCATATAGGAATAGCTTGGCTTTTTATTCAGAATTTGCCATTGAAATGCATGGCTGTCAAGGTGCCATATTTTAAGATTTATATCACTTGGCTTGGGCCAAATTGAACTTTACTGTATAGTGGGATGCCCAATTATTATAAAACAAGTGGAATTTGGGTGAGCCAAGATGGATTTCATATAGGAATAGCTTGGCTTCTTATTTGGAATTTCCCTTTGAAATGCATGGGTGACAGGCTGACAAGTTTGGCGCCATATTTTATGATTTCTATCACTTGGCTCAGGCCAAATTGACCTTTCCTATGTAGTAGGATGCCCAATGAGTATAAAACAAGTGGAATTTGGGTGAGCCAAGTTGGTTTTCATTTAGGAATTTCTTGGTTCCTTATTCAGAATTTCCCATTGAAATGTATGGCTGACAAGGTGCCATATTTTAGGATTTAGATCACTTGGCTCGGGCTAAATTGAACTTTCCTATAAAGTGGGATGCCCAACGAGTATAAAACAAGTAGAATTTAGGGGGGGGCATGATGGATTTCATATAGGAATAGCTTGGCTTCTTATTCGGAATTTCCCATTGAAATGTATGGCTGTCATGGTGCCATATTTTAGGATTTATATCACTTGGCTCGGGCGAAATTGAACTTTCCTGTATAGTGGGATGCCTAATGAGTATTAAACAAGTGGAATTTGGGTGAGCCAAGATGGATTTCATATTGGAATAGCTTGGTTTCTTATTCGGAATTTCCCATTGAAGTGCATGGCTGTCATGGTGCCATATTTTATGATTTATATCACTTGGCTTGCACCAAATTGAACTTTTGCTAATAGTAGGATGCCCAAAGAGTATAAAACAAGTGGAATTTGGGTGAGCCAAGATGGTTTTCAGATATTTTTTCAGAATTACCCCTTTAAATACATGGCATTTAGGGAGATAGAATTGTTGTTAAAGTTAAAAATTTTATTATAAACATTGCAGATGATTGTTTAGTAAATAATCACTTTTGTGAATAAAGATCCAACCTGAATAAGAAGCTGGCCAAATAAGGAGCCAACTTCTGCATGCTAATAAAAAGCTGGCCGAATAAGAAGATAGCTTCATCTGCCACTGGTCATAGTAACTGATGTATTAATGTACTGCCACTGGTCATAGTAACTGATGTATTCATGTACTGCACTGGTCATAGTAACTGATGTATTAATGTACTGCCACTGGTCATAGTAGCTGATGTATTAATGTACTTCCACTGGTCATAGTAACTGATGTATTAATGTCCTGCACTGGTCATAGTAACTGATATATTCATGTACTGCACTGGTCATAGTAACTGATGTATTAATGTACTGCCACTGGTCATAGTAGCTGATGTATTAATGTACTGCCACTGGTCATAGTAACTGATGTATTAATGTCCTGCACTGGTCATAGTAACTGATGTATTATTGTACTGCCACTGGTCATAGTAACTGATGTATTAATGTACTGCCACTGGTCATAGAAACTGATGTATAAGACCCCTTTCACACTGAGCCACCCATAGCGTCGGCGGTAAAACACCGCTATTTTTACCGCCGACGCTATGGGCGGATTTGCAGCGCATTTCGGCCACTAGCGGGGGCAGTTTTACCCCCCGCTAGCGGCCGAGTGAAGCCCTGTACACACAATTGGTTTAACCAATGAAAACAGTCCGATGGACTTTTTTCATCTAACAAACCGATCGTGTATGGGCCCCATCGGTCTTCTTTCCATCGGTGTTAAAAAATAGAACATGTTTTAAATTTATCCGATGGAAAAAAAAACGATAGCAAATTACTATCGTCTGTGGGGAACTCCATCGGATAAAAAACCCACGCATGCTCAGAATCAAGTAGACGCATGCTCAGAAGCATAGAACTTCAATTTTCTTGGCTCGTCGGAGTGTTTTACGCCATGGCGTTTGGGACGATCGGTTTTTTGACTGATGGTGTGTAGGCAAGACTAATGGAAGTCAGCTTCATCGGATTTCCGATGGAAAAATCCATCAGTTTAAAATCCATAGGAAATCCGATCATGTGTACAGGGCTGTCACACTGGAGACAATTGAGAAGCTTTATATGAGCGGATTTTAGGCACTATTTTTAACGCTATAGCGCCTGCAATACGCCCTCAGTGTGAAAGGAGTCTTAATGTACTGCCACTGGTTACGGTCATTGATAAATTAATTTACTGGTCATGGTTACAGATGAATGAATTAACTGGTCACAGATGAATGAATTTACTGGTCACTGATGAATAAATTTACTGGTCACAGAATAAAAAAACCATTTATACTTACAGTGGAATGTTTTTTACTTATGCTTTTTTTGCGCAATAGCGTATAGTTTATATACTGTTTTTGGGCGTGTTTGCAAAATTAAAGTGGGCCGGTCTGGATGAAGTCCAGGGCCAAATTTTGGTCCCAGTCCAGCCCTGGAAGCGACTGATTTCAGTTATTTTTTCCAAAGGGTGTGTGCAAGCAAATATTAAGTTAAGTGTGCCAAGAATTTTGACCAGACCATTTTTGGAGTTTTGTGTGACATTATATCCAATTTGCTTTTTTTCCTCCCTTCTTTGTTTTGTTCCAATACTCACAAAGGGAATAAACATGTGTATAGCAAAACATGTGTTACTGCAATACTTTTCTGTGAGAAATACTTGATTTTTGGAAAAATTTCTGGGGTCAATATTCAGTCAGTGCAGGCAGTGTAGTATATAAAACACAAAATGAAAAAAAATGGCGTAAAAAAAATCCATACCAGACCCTTATCCGAGCATGCAACCTGGCAGGTCAGGATGGGGGGGGGGGGAGCGAGCGCTCCCCCACTCCTGAACTGTACCAGGTCACATGCCCTCAACATGGGGCGGGTGCTTTGGGGTCCCCCAAAGCACCTTGTCCCCATGTTGATGGGGACAAGGGCCTCATCCCCACAACCCTTGCCCAGTGGTTGTGGGGGTCTGCGGGTGGGGGCTTATCGGAATATGGAAGCCCCTTTTAACAAGAGGGGCCCCCCTCCTAAGTGAATGGGTAGGAGTACATTGTACCCCTACCCATTCACCAAAAATGTGTGTAGCGGGTATTTGAATTTGGGGGAAGCATCTGGGTGGTAGTGTAACCCAGATGCACTGATTGCTAGGGAATCTGAGACCCTTTTATGGTTCTCTGGTGGTGTGAGGTTCCCTGTGGCCCACAGGTGGCATTGTTGCCGGGGGCCAGGGTTGAACTCACACCGCAAGACTGTGCCTTTTTGTCCTCCCCTGGCGCTGGTACAGCGGGGCGGGGAACCCGCTGTGACGCAAAGGGAGAGGGGATAAAAGGGGCGGACGCTCTTACCACGGAGTTCAGAGTCGGAGGTTGCAGCCGCCGCCAGGCACCCCTTAGCTTGGGTGCTGGCGTTCCACAGTTCCGGGTCCAGGTGCCCTTGACCTGGCCGGAGCGAGAGATGGAGTCCATCCCAGGCACCTTTAGTTTAGGCCGATATATATTCTTCTACATATTTTTGGTAAAAAAAAATTGCAATCGGCGCTTATTGATTAGTTTCCGCAAAAGTTATAGCGTTTACAAAATAGGGGGTATTTTATGGTATTTTTATTAATTATTTTTTTTTACTAGTAATGGTGGCGATCAGCGATTTTTTTTGTGACTGCGACAGTATGGCGGACACATCGGACACTTTTGACACTATTTTGGGACCATTGTCATTTTTACAGCGACCAGTGCTATAAAAATGTACTGGTTACTGTAAAAATGACACTGGCAGTGAAGGGGTTAACCACTAGGGGCGCTGAAGGGGTTAAGTGTGCCTAGGGGAGTGATTACTACTGTGTGGGGGCGTGGCTACGAGTGACACGTCACCGATCTCCGCTCTGATTACACAGAGCGGAGATCGCTGACATTGTCAGTAGGGGAGCGGGGAGATGTTGTGTTTACACTAACATCTCCCCACTCCATGCCTCCGTGAGACGATTGCGGGGATCTCCGCGGTCCGACTTACGGGGAAGGCAGGGGGCCGCGAGCGTGCCGCCGCCGGCGGCGGTGTGCGCACGCGCGACCCCGACGTCGGGCAGTTAAAGGGGACGTACAGGTATGTGATTGTGCCTGTATGAGCCATTCTGCCTACGTATATGTACAGTGTGCGGTCCTTAAGTGGTTAAATGAAATTTTTTCCTTTAGAAATGTCATTTTGCTGTGGGACTGTGAAATCATCAGAAATACAGTGGGGCAAAAAAGTATTTAGTCAGCCACCAATTGTGCAAGTTCTCCCACTTAAAAAGATGAGAGAAGCCTGTAATTGTCATCATAGGTATACCCCAACTATGAGAGACAAAATGTGGAAACAAATCCAGACAATCACATTGTCTGATTTGGAAAGATTTTTTTTTTTTGCAAATTATGGTGGAAAATAAGTAATTGGTCACCTACAAACAAGCAAGATTTATGGCTCTCACAGACCTGTATCTTCTTCTTTAAGAGGCTCCTCTGTCCTCCACTTATTACCTGTATTAATGGCACCTGTTTGAACTTGATATCAGTATAAAAGACACCTGTCCACAACCTCAAACAGTTGCACTCCAAACTCCACTATGGTGAAGACCAAATGGCTGTCGAAGGACACCAGAAACAAAATTGTAGACCTGCACCAGGCTGGGAAGACTGAATCTGCAATAGGCAAGCAGCTTGGTGTGAAAAAATCAACTGTGGGAACAATAATTAGAAAACGGAAGACATACAAGGCCACTGATAATCTCCCTTGATCTGGGGCTCTACGCAAGATCTCACCCTGTGGGGTCAAAATGATCACAAGAACGGTGAGCAAAAACCCAGAACCACACGGGGGGACCTAGTGAATGACCTGCAGAGAGCTGGGACCAACGTAACAAAGGCTACCAATCAGTAACACACTACACCGCCAGGGACTCAGATCCTGCAGTGCCAGACGTGTCCCCCTGCTTAACCACTTGACCACTGGGCACTTAAACCCCCTTAATAACCAGACCAATTTTCAGCTTTCGGTGCTCTCACATTTTGAATGACAATTACTCAGTCATACAACACTGTACCCATATGAAATTTTTGTCCTTTTTTTCACACAAATAGAGCTTTCTTTTGGTGGTATTTAATCACTGTTGGGTTTTTTATTTTTTGCGCTATAAGAGAAAAAAGACTGAAAATTTTGTAAAAAAATGATTTTTTTTTCGTTTCTGTTATAAAATTTTGCAAATTACTATTTTTTCTTCATAAATTTTGGCCAAAATTTATACTGCTACATATCTTTGGTAAAAATAAGTACAAATTGGTGTATATTATTTGGTCTTTGTGAAAGTTATAGAGTCCACAAGCTATGGTGCCAATATCTGAAAATTGATCACACCTGAAGTACTGACGGCCTATCTCAATTCTTGAGACCCTAACATGCCAGAAAAGTACAAATACCCCCCAAATGACCCCTTTTTGGAAAGAAGACATTCCAAGGTATTCAGAAAGAGGCATTGTGAGTTTTTTGAAGTTGTCATTTTTTCCCACAATTCTTTGCAAAATCAAGATATTTATTTTCTCTTTTTTTTTTTTTCACAAAATTGTCATATTAGCAGGTTATTTCTCACACACAGCATATGCATTCCACAAATTACACCCCAAAACACATTCTGCTATTACTCCCGAGTATGGCGATACCACATGTGTGAGACTTTTACACAGCGTGGCCACATACAGAGGCCCAACATGCAGGGAGCACCTTCAGGCGTTCTGGAGCACCAAGGCCAATTCTGACATTTCTCTCCTACATGTAAAAATCATCATTTATTTGCTAGAAAATTACATAGAACCCCAAAACATTATATATGTTTTTTTAGCAAAGACCTTAGAGAATATAATGGTGGTTGTTGCAACTTTTTATCTCGCACGATATTTGCGCAGCAATTTTTTTAACGCGTTTTTTACGGAAAAAAAATGTTTTGTGCTTAAAAAAAAAACAAAACAGTAAAGTTAGCCCAATGTTTTTGCATAATGTGAAAGATGAAGTTACGCCGAGTAAATAGATACCTAACATGTCGCCCTTAAAAATTGCACACACTCGTGGAATGGCGCCAAACTTCGCTACCTAAAAAATCCCCATAGGCGACGCTTTAAATATTTTTACTGGTTACATGTTTTGAGTTACAGAGGAGGTCTAGGGCCAAAATGATTGCTCTCGCTCTAACGTTCGCAGAGATACCTCACATGTGTGGTTTGAAAACCGTTTTCATATGTGGGCGGGACTTACGTATGCGTTCGCTTCTGTATGCGAGCTCACGGGGACAGGGGCGCTTTAAAAAAAAAAAAAAAATTATTCTTCATTTTACTTTATTTACTTTAGTTTGACATGTTTTTCCGCCCTAAACATTTTTTTGATCACTTTTATACCTATTACAAGGAACGTAAACATCCCTTGTAATAGGAATATGGCATGACAGGTCCTCTTTACAGTGAGATATGAGGGGGGGGGGGGTGTCAATAAGACCCCACATCTCACCTCTAGGCTGGGAAGCCTGAAAAAAAATACAAAAAAAAAAACAACAATCCTGGCTTTGATCGTAGCGGTGAGTCGGTAGAAGCACCGGAGGGCGGCGGGGGGGGGGGGGGGACATCCCCTCTTGCCTCCCGTAAGAATGATCAAGCGGCGGAACAGCCGCTATGATTGTTCTTATGGTGTAGGGAATCGCCGGCTGAAAAAGCCGATATCTGAATGATGCCTGTAGCTGCTCCCATCATTCAGATATCCCCGCACAAAGTCAAGGACGTCATATGACGGCCGGAGGGCGGGAAGTGGTTATTGCAGAGTATTGCCGGGCATTGCGGAGTATTGCCGGGCATTGCGGAGTATTGCCGGGCATTGCGGAGTATTGCGGTGTATGGCAGGGTATTGCGGTGTATGGCAGGGTATTGCACGGGTATTGCACAGGGTATTGTGGAGGGTATTGCACAGGGTATTGTGGAGGGTATTGCAGAGTATTGTGGAGGGTATTGCAGAGTATTGTGGAGGGTATTGCAGAGTATTGTGGAGGGTATTGCAGAGTATTGTGCAGGGTATTGCAGAGTATTGTGCAGGGTATTGCAGAGTATTGTGCAGGGTATTGCAGAGTATTTTGCAGAGTATTGCGCAGGGTATTGCAGAGTATTTTGCAGGGTATTGCAGAGTATTGTGCAGGGTATTGCAGAGTATTGTGCAGGGTATTGCAGAGTATTGCACCAGGGTATTGCAGAGTATTGCACCAGGGTATTGCAGAGTATTGCACCAGGGTATTGCAGAGTATTGCACCAGGGTATTGCAGAGTATTTCGCAGGGTATTGCAGAGTATTTCGCAGGGTATTGCAGAGTATTGCACCAGGGTATTGCAGAGTATTGCACCAGGGTATTGCAGAGTATTGCACCAGGGTATTGCAGAGTATTGCACCAGGGTATTTTGCAGAGTATTGGCAGGGTGTATTGCAGAGTATTGGCAGGGTATAGCACAGGGATGGCTGAGCAGGGATGGATGGATGGATGGATCTGTGACTGCAATTGTCACAGATCCAGCCCACAGTGCTGCTGCTGCCATCCGCTCCCTCCCCCTCCCCTCTCACACTGTACCGATCGGTACAGAGAGGGGAGGGAGGAACCGGCGTCATCAAATGACGCCGGTCTGTTTACAAGTGATTGCTCCGTCATTTGACGGAGCGATCACGTGGTAAACGGCCGCTATCAGCGGCGATTTACCGCGATTCGTGATCCGCCGGGTCCTCTGGACCCGGCGGTCACGGAGTTTCCCGTGTGTGCGCCCCAGGGGGCGCGCGGGAGCGCGATTCTGGGAGGACGTTATATAACGTCCTCCCAGAGTTAAGCAACCACCCTGCCGCCGTTATTTGTCGGCAGGTGGTTGTTAAGTGGTTAAGCCAGTACACGTCCGGGCCCGTCTGAGGTTTGCTAGAGAGCATTTGGATGATCCAGAAGAGGATTGGGAGAATGTCATATGGTCAGATGAAACCAAAGTAGAACTGTTTGGTAGAAACACAACTCGTCGTGTTTGGAGGAGAGAGAATGCTGAGTTGCAACCAAAGAACACCATACCTACTGTGAAGCATGGGGGTGGCAACATCATGCTTTGGGGCTGTTTCTTTGCAAACGGAACAGGACGACTGATCCGTGTACATGAAAGAATGAATGGGGCAATGTATCATGAGATTTTGAGTGCAAACCTCCTCCTATCAGAAAGGGCATTGAAGATGAAACGTGGCTGGGTCTTTCAGCATGACAATGATCCCAAACACACCGCCCGGGCAACGAAGGAGTGGCTTCGTAAGAAGCATTTCAAGGTCCTGGAGTGGCCTAGCCAGTCTCCAGATCTCAACCCCATAGAAAACCTTTGGAGGGAGTTGAAAGTCCGTGTTGCCCCAAAACATCATTGCTCTAGAGGAGATCTGCATGGAGGAATGGGCCAACATACCAGGAACAGTGTGTGACAACCTTGTGAAGACTTGCAGAAAACGTTTGACCTCTGTCATTGCCAACAAAGGATATATAACAAAGTATTGAGATGAACTTTTCATATTGACCAAATACTTATTTTCCACCATAATTTGCAAAAAAAAATCTTTCCAAATCAGACAATGTGATTGTCTGGATTTGTTTCCACATTTTGTCTCTCATAGTTGAGGTTTACCTATGATGACAATTACAGGCCTCTCTCATCTTTTTAAGTGGGAGAACTTGCACAATTGGTGGCTGACTAAATACTTTTTTGCCCCACTGTATGTGCTACTTTACAGGCAGGCTAAGGGTACCCCACAGGCACGATATTTAAAGGAATATTTTATTTTTATTGTTTCACTTTAAGCATTCTTAAAATCACTGCTCCCGAAAAAACTGCAGTTTTTAAAACTTTTTTTGCATTGATACATGTCCCCTGGGGCAATACCCAAGTTCCCATACACTTTTTATGGCAATAACTTGCATATAACCCTTTAAAATAAGCACTTTTGATTTTTCATGTTCGTATCCCATAGACTTTAACGGTTTTCACATGTTCGCACAAATCTTTTGCCTGCTCGCATGTTCTGGTGCGAACCAAACACGGTGTTCGGCTCATCCCTATATCTATCTATCTCTTTGTTTTTATTGAATGTTTGTGCATAATTACTTTTGGTTCTTATGCTTGTACTTTCGTGATTGTGTGTGCTTTTACAGTATTTAGACACAATTTGGAAGAAATATATTTTCCTGGCCAGCCTCACGTCAGCACACTATGGGTTAACCCCTTCCTCCGGTCTCCCAGTACCACCTTCTTTTAGCTGATAAATAGGGGGCCCCTCCTCCCTTGCCCTTGTTCCTTTTTTTTGGTCGGACGACCAGACCACCACGAAAAACAAGAAAACAACACAGAACAAACCCCCCTGCCGAACCCACCCACCCAGGTTCAAGCCTCTCCTGGGACTGGAAGGTCCAGAATACTAAAGGTAGCATCCTTTTAGAACACTGGACGCTCGAGGTGCATGAGCTATGCGGGCATATTGAGCTATAGGAGCTTACATACAGGGCTGTGGTGATGCTGTCTCCTCTCATGCTCCATGCTGCTGGGCTCCTTAGGAGCGTGCCGGCCGCCCCCCTCCGTGCTTTCTGTGGAATTGCGATGACGTCACGGAGGGGGGCGGCGCTGGGGGCGTGAACTAGCGTGGCTAGAAAAGCCCTGTAAGCCAGGAAAATCATTGCTGTATGCCTCAGTACTTGAGAGAGACATCCTGGTGAGTCTCCTTCAGTGAGGGGGAGTGGAGAGATTGTGTCAGCATTATGCACTGCCTGTTTTGTTAAAGTGACATGAACTTTATTTTACCTAACAGCACTCAGTGTTTCTCAAATATACTGCTGCCACCCCTAGAGAATTTGGACTAAATGCAAGGTAAAGAGCATTTATTTGAAAGAGATAACTATTATATATATATGAGAGTGAGAATTTTCCTGTTGCTTATTGGCTATATCCTGTCTTTTATATAGCATGAGCTCACCACAGCCCCATAATGCACGAAGATCACCAGAAAGGTAGGAGGGGTCTACGGGGGCCACAATATAAAAGAGTGCAACACCAAAACTAAAGAGGTGTTTTGTCTTTTAGGAGCAGAAGCCCTAATACAAGACAAGTGCGGAAGAAAAAGACCCGCCACCGTTCTAAATCTCCGCAAGCGTCTGGGTCTCGGACAATGCACAAATCCCAATCCAGCCCAGGTCGCAAAACTACTCAAACTGCTACAGTAGCAGAGCCAAATATGACCGGAGGCCACCCTAATGAGGGGTTTTGCTGGGCATGTTCAGCGCCATCCGCTCCTAGGAAACTCTTATGCGCAGACTGCATCAAAGAGGTAGCCACAGACAAAGAAGCGGAGGCACGCAGAATAAAAGACTATATTCACGAGGCAGTGACAGAAAGTATACAGTCAGCCTCAGGCTTCAGGGCTCCGGGGACTAAAGCTAGAATCAGGAGCACAGCGGAGCAAAGGCGAGATTCGTCTCCAGTGCTAGAGGTGTCGTCACGAGATTCCTCGGACTCAGAGGAACCCTCTGAGTACTTATTTGACTTTCAATGCATAGAGCCTTACGTTGCGGCCGTAAAAGAGGCCATAGACTGGGAACAGGATGCCCAGCCACCTGAAAAAATTAAAAGGTTTTTTTCCTAGCCGGAAGAACCAAGGGGAGACCTTTCCGCTCTTGCCAGAGATCCGAGAGTGGTTCGAGGAGGAATGGGAAAAGCCAGAAAAGAGGTTAAATGTACAGAATCGTTTTGCAAGGCTATACCCATTTAAGACTCCAGAAGCTGCCCTTTGGGAATCCCCACTAGGCATAGACGCGGCCTTACAGCGCTTGGCTAGACAAGTGGCCCTGCCATTGCAGGATTCTACAACTTTCAGAGACCCGATGGACAGACGTGCGGATACAGACCTAAAGAAGGTTTATTCATCTGCTGGTGCGGCTTGCCGCCCTGCCATAGCCTTAACCTCAGTCTCCAGAGCCTTGAAGGTTTGGACCACAAATGTCCAGACAGCTCTAAGGTCTAACGTGGAAATGGACAGAATCATTTCGGCAATGGAGGAATTGGATCTCTCAGCCGACTTCCTGGCAGAAGCCTCTATGGACCTAGTAAAACTTCTCGCTAGGATCATGGCTTTTGCAGTGACCGCAAAAAGGGCCCTATGGCTGCGTCATTGGGTAGCAGACAGTACCTCAAAACTGGGTCTCTGTAATATTCCATTTAATGGCAAAACGTTGTTTGGTGGCACCTTAGAAGAAGCTATTAAACGAGCTACAGGAGGGAAGTCGGGCCTGATACCACAAAGACCTAAAAGAAGACAGCAGGCCACCCGGTCAGGCCAATCAGACTACAGAAGGGCGCAGGATGCCAGATCATACAGACCGGGGCGAGAATACACAAGGCCCTATTGGAAGAGCTCCCAGAACTCTTTTCTACGAAACGTAAAGACCAAGGCCGCGCAGACCGCTAAGAAATCGGAGAAGTCTTTTTGACGGGTCAGCCGCCCATCCTCCCCAGGTGGGTGCCAGATGGGCATCCTTCTGGAGAGTATGGGCGGAGACGGTCAAGGACCAATGGGTCCAGAAGACGGTCAAGCAAGGATACAAAATAATTTTTCGACAAAAACCACCCAACATAGTGGCCCAGACAGAATGGCCACAAGACCAGAAAAAACGGAAGTGCTTACTAGAATATATAACCGAATTACTTCAAAAAAATGCAATCACACCGGTACCTCTAAAACAGCGGAAAACGGGAGTTTATTCACCAATTTTTCTGGTACCCAAAGCATCAGGAGATCTAAGACCGGTTTTGGACCTAAGATCCTTGAACCACTATATTGTCCCCAAAACATTCAAGATGGAATCAATATTTACGATTATATCAGTTCTGCAACCAGGAGACTGGTTAATATCAGTCGATTTAGCAGATGCGTACCTGCATGTCCCAATCAATGAGAAGCACCAAAAATACCTAAGATTCATGGTAGGGGAAGACCATTTCCAGTTCAGGTGTCTACCCTTCGGGATCAGCACAGCGCCTCGGGTCTTCTCCAAGATCTTGCTAGCTGTCATCGCCGTCATTCAATTAAGAGGCATAAAGATCTTCCACTACCTAGACGACATCTTAGTAGTGGCTCGTACAAGCGAAGAGTTAGCGACACAGCGCGAGCTAGTACTGAAGACTATATCAGAATTCGGCTGGATTGTCAACAAGCAGAAGAGCCAGCTGATCCCCTCTCAAGAGATGGAATACCTGGGACTTGTTTTCAACACAAGAAAAGGGCTTGTCTCACTACCAGGACGCAAGAAAGTCGAGTTAGTAGCCTGCGTAAACAGCGTGAGGGAGTCCTCATCACTGTCAGCAAGGGATTGCATGACACTTCTGGGAATGTTCACCGCAGCGATCCCAGCTATCCCCTGGGCAAGATTCCATACAAGAGCATTCCAGACATCCTTCCTGAACCAGTGGGATGGCGTATCATTGCACCAGAAGATCTTCATACCAAGACGGATCCGCCAAGGCCTGGCGTGGTGGATAGCACCAGAAAACCTGTCGCAGGGCATGCCCCTCAGCCCCGGAGACTGGATTCGAATAACCTCGGATGCCAGTCTCCGGGGCTGGGGCGCTCACTGCCTCGGCAGGCAGGTTCAAGGCGAATGGAGCAGGATGGAAACCAGACACTCCAACCTCTTGGAATTACAGGCAGCATACCTGGCCCTGCGGGCCTTCGAGAATCTAGTCCACGGGGCTCGAGTCAAACTGATGTTGGACAACCGAACGGCGGTGGCTTATATAGCCAAACAGGGTGGAACCAAGAGCTTGCCGCTGTTGCAGGTGGCAACCAACATATTCGTTTGGGCAGAAGCGCATGTGGAAGCCCTAAAGGCAGCCTACATTCCGGGCAGTCAGAATCACATAGCAGACCGTCTGAGCCGGGATTTCCCCAACAAGAACGAATGGACACTCAACAGGGACATCCTAGAGACAATCTTCCACAAGTGGGGGACACCCTCGGTAGACCTAATGGCGACTCCATGGAATGCGAAGACACCCCGGTTCGTGTCAAGGTTTCGCTGCGACGAGGCAGTAGCCCAAGACGCCTTCTCAATTCCGTGGGATTTTCCCTTTGTCTACCTTTTTCCACCGTTACCTCTGGTAATGAAAACCCTACTGAAGATTGCGAGGGAGAACGTCCATGCAATTGTAATCCTGCCCTTCTGGCCACGGAGACCATGGTTCCCTCTGCTCCTACAGATGGCGGCAGTCCCCCAATACAGCTGCCACTGAAGAGAGACCTTCTACAGCAGGGCCAATGGTGTCATCCCAACCCGGGCAGGTTACAGCTGATGGCTTGGTTGTTGAATCGGCCAGACTACAGTCACAAGGCATCTCGGAGGAAGTAATTTTGACGCTACTAAAATCTAGAAAAGCCACAACCAATGTCACTTATAACAGAATTTGGAAGAAATTTACGGCATTTGCCCTGCAACAGAAGTTTTCTCCGTTATCCCCAAGCATTGCGCAAGTGTTGGACTTCTTACAGTCAGCTCTAAAAGCGGGCTTAGCCTATAACACCATAAAGGTTCAAGTGTCAGCATTGGCGTGCTTCACAGGTCACAAGTGGGCAGGTGAGCCTCTAATAAGACAGTTCCTCAGAGCAGTCATAAAATTGAAACCACCAAGGAGACCCCTGTTCCCAGCATGGGATCTGGGCACGGTACTAAAAGCCCTGCTCCTACATCCATTTATCCCTGCAGAGACATGCCCGCTTTGGTTCTTGACAGTCAAGCTGATCTTCCTTACAGCCATAACGTCGGCAAGAAGGGTTTCAGAACTAGCAGCTCTGTCCTGCAAGAATCCATATTGCATCATTCTCCAGGACAAAGTGATCCTAAGGCCCTCACCGGCCGTAACACCTAAAGTGGTTTCCAAATTCCATGTGAATTGGGAGGCATCTCCTACCAAGCTTCACACAGCCACCAAAACAAGCGGAAGAGCTAGATCTCAGACCACTGGACATGGTCAACTTGTTCTCAATTTACCTACACCGCTCTCTACAGGTACGCAAAACTAATACCCTTTTCGTCCTGCCATCCGGGCCTAGGAAAGGACAAGCGGCATCCGCAAGAATCATAGCGACTTGGATCACCAAGGTGATAAGCCTCACGTATGAGAAACAGGGGCTGACGCCTCCACAAGTTCTTAGAGCTCATTCTACCAGAGGGGTGGCAGCCTCATGGGCAGCTTCGGCTAAGATACCGATTGAAGACATATGCAGGACCGCTAGTTGGAGCTCCTGCGAAACCTTCGCTAAACACTACAGTTTAGATGTCACACCGGCCAACGCATCAAATTTTGGAAACGCAGTGGTGTCCACACCTCTGCAAACAAAATAAAATATTCACTATAGCAGCATTTTCAGTTGTTGTTCGAGTCTTATCTTTTCCCCACCCTAAATTGGCTAAATTAAATCCCATAGTGTGCTGACGTGAGGCTGGCCAGGAAAATGGAAAATTGTTATCAATACTTACTGTAATTTTCCTTTCCTGGCCTGTCCTCACGTCAGCACAGCTCTTTTCCCTCCCGATAAGCCTGTCGTCCTCCAGTTAAGTGGAACAAGGGCAAGGGAGGAGGGGCCCCCTATTTATCAGCTAAAAGAAGGTGGTACTGGGAGACCGGAGGAAGGGGTTAACCCATAGTGTGCTGACGTGAGGACAGGCCAGGAAAGGAAAATTACAGTAAGTATTGATAACAATTTTCCATTTTCTCCAAACACTTCTCTACTCCAGTGTTTTTTCAACCTTTGTTCAACCAAGGCACCCTTTAAAATCTGTCAGAATCTCAAGGCACAACAAACCAAAAATGTGGAAAAAAAAATCATGCCACATGGTATTTGTACAGTGGTTTTGCAAACACATTTATTTTTGTAAAAAATTCACTTCAATTAATTAAAACAAAACACAATATATACCCCAATGTTTGGGTATAGTGTGAATGATGATGTTATGGCGGGTAAATAGATGTACCTAACATGTCATACTTTAAAATTGCACTAGAATTATTGCACTCGCTCTAACATGTGCGGTGATACCTCACATGTGTGGTGCGAATACTGTTTACATATGCGTGTGCGACTTGCGTATCCACTTGCGTAGGGATGTGGGGTGCTTAAAAAAAATGTTGTCTTATTTATTAAACTTTTTTTTCTTTTCGCTGTCCCTTTTACATTTTTTTTATATCACTTTTATTTCTGTTACAAGGGATGTAAACATCCCTTGTAATAGATATAAGGATGACAGGTCCTTTTTATTGAGAGATCTGGGGTCAAAAAGACCTCATATCTCTCTTTTACCTTTAGGCTGGGTTTCACACTGCCGCCGCATGCGGCTCACAGTGCATGCTGGTTTACCGGTTGAGGTCCGATTTCAGCCCGAATTTTAGGCTGAAATCGAACCTAAAACGCAGCCAAAAAGGCACGCGTTTTTCCGGCACACTGCACCAGACCCGCTGCGGAGATATGTGAACCAGCTCCATAGAGAGCCAGTCACATTCTCCTGCTATGCGAATTGAATGTGGAGAAATACGCATTCAATTCGTATAGGTGTGAACCCGGCCTTAAAAGCAAAAGATTAAAAAAATAAAATAATTATCTTTTGCTTTAAAAAAATAAATAAAAATCGTTTACTTCTAGCCTGGACAGAGCCGCTCAGAACGTTTCATGAGAAAGCCAGTCACTGGCTGTAAAAAACAATACCAAGGTTATGGCTGATACCATTAGCCATAACCCCGGCAAACCCTTCCAAATCTGTAACTACGAATTGTGGTCTTGTGGGGGAAAAAAATAACCTACATAACACTTGTTACAATTAGGGCACTTTCACATTGACTCATTCCCTTGCAGGCACGGTGATTTTTTATTTTATATATAATATACTTGGGCTATGTGGGTTATTATTGATAATGATAACTGTATACTTCAATACTGCAGTTTGGCTGCAGCACAGGTGTAGTGCAGTGTACCTGCGGTTTTCGTGTGGTTTCTCATAAACTTCCATTATGTAGTACATTTTTGGTACATTTTCTGAAAGCACACCAAAAATGAGGGACATAATAGAAGTCTATGAGTAACCACATGAAAACCGCAAGTACACTGCGCTACACCTGCGCTGCGGCCAAACTGCAGTATTGAAGTATACAGTTATCTTTACTGGAGTAATGCTAGTGTGCATGCTGCCTAAACAAACCCCTATCCTTATTACTAAACTTACTTATCAAATTAACCACATGACATCTTCTGGATTAAATGGCCAACAAAGGCCCCTTTATTATTTATTATTTCCAAAAGATAACATATAAAATAACTTTTAAAAATAACCTTTTTAATAAATATATATATATATATATATATATATATATATATATATATATATATAAAAATGTTATGTGTTAAATATATATATTTAACACATAACATTTTTCAACAGATTTCTCGAAACTGCTGCGCCTGGGTTCCTGAAAGAAGGTACCAACTGCTATCTCATCGGCTGTCCACAATCTCCACAGTATCCTGGCTTCCAGCCGTGATCCCATCAGCTCAGAGACAATGACTCGATCCTTCTTCCACCAATCAGCCCGATGATCAATAGCCCATAACCTGATAAGGGAGGTGCCCATCCCGAGATAGGCCCCCCAACCCCTACCAACCATAACTGATAACATATGAATATATATATATACACCACCACTATCCGACCTTCAGGAACCCAAGACCACTGCCACAGATGCCCACCAGTGACCCCTTACACGTGGGCGGCCTGCCACATCCATAAGGCATGTTGTAGCCCGTCCTGGAGCCCCAGGACCCACATGTCTATGCCCACCACGGACAAATGCACTCCATCCCCCCGTAAATAGAGGCCATACTCCCCCTCCAGTTCGCAATGGCGAACAACCAACCCCCCCATTCCGGGACACAAACTTTGCCACCGCCTTGTTGACCTTCACCCTCGCCTTGTTGATCTTGTCAACAGACCGGGCCCCCCCCAAGACAACCTCCCAATAATATCTGACCAAACTACTATGGTCTCCGGGAAGGCCGAAAGCATGCCGGACAAAATCCCATTTAACATCTCTGATGAGGTCCCGGGAAGCCCTAAGACAGAGGTCATTGCCCCCAACGTGCAACAGAAGCACGTCCGGCGGCCTGTCCAAACGAGCATAATGATGGCATGACCCTGGACCAGAGCATGCCTGGGATCCCGATCCAATGCACCGTAGCCTCCCCCCGATGAAAACCCATTTGCCTGCCTTCTGGCCTGACCAAAGCCTGTTTTGTCCCCCAGTGTACGTAGGAATGGCCCAGGATCCACATCAAACACACCGGGCCTAAAAGAAAATAACACAAAAGACATAGATACAGACACAAGGCACCACACGTACGTCCCAACACACACCTCCAGAAGAACCCCACAGAACACAAACCATGGGGAGTAACACAGAGGGAAGGTCCCCCCCCCCCTCTTGACCCTACAGCAGGTGAGGGCGAACATAGAGCCTATCTGCTGCAGGATCTCATCGCTTAGCCCCCAATGGGAAGCTTCGGTCGCTGCCCCAATTCTGAAAGAATGGGAGGAATAATCAGCAGCATTGAACCCCCCGGCCCCCAGGCAACGTTTGAACACTGCACCAAACTGTTACCTGGACAAGGAAAACCCAGTTTCATGAACCAGCAGAGGACCCGCCCCAGGAGGCCACAACACCAACCACTCCTGGAGCACCTGTACCGGGCATAGACCCAGCACCACATTAGTCCCTTTACCCAACTGGTCGGTTTTCGACTTCCGAATAACCAAAGTGACAGAGTCCCCGTGTCTCCTTACATCCGAGACATCCAAACCTCCCGCCACTGACTTCGAAGGGCTAACCAATTCACCCACCCTCAATGCCCCAAAAAACGCTACCACAAAACCTGTGCAAAACAACTGGACCTCAAACGGAGAAACACACACCCGGGGTAACACCCCCACTAGCACTTCCAACATTGCCAAGGACACCGGCCACCTGGAATCAGGCTTCACGCGCCCCTTTCGATAACCCCGCAATGCCTTGCGCACTGCAAATGCCTTTGTTACATCCTCAACCCCCTTTAAGCGAAACATGAACGCTAAACCCTCCATTTTGACGTTTAAAGATGCAACCCACACCCCTTACTCACAATCACGCCCCAGAAAATATAACACCACATGGAGCCTGTCCTCCGCAGAGGTACCAGCCCCAAGAACACTCACCAGTTCGTACCACTCCTGCCACACACGCTCATACGACCGCCAGGTAGATTCCACAACAGACCTCCAAACCAACGCCATCACCGTTCCAACATGAGACCCCACAAGCCGCCCGGGCACGGAACCCCGCTCTACTCCACCTCCGGAGCCAGTAGCCAAAATCTGTCCCACTGTAAACGAGAGAGCGCACCAGCCACCTCGTTAACCACCCCAGGGATATGCACAGCACACACCACAATGTTCAATTCTAAACATCTAAGCACTAAATAGCGCAACAAACGCACCACTGGCAAAGACGATGCCGTCAAAGAGTTGATTGCCTGCACTACCCCTAGGTTATCACAATGGAAACAAACCCTCCGGTTCCGAAACTCCCCTCCCCAAAGCTCCACCGCTAACACTATAGGGAACAACTCCAGCGGCATCAAATTCCTGATCAACGCCGACTCCGCCAATGCCCCCGGCCACCTGTCAGCACACCACCTCCCTTGGAAATAGGCCGCAAACCCCACCGACCCTGCCGCATCAGTAAAGAGCTCCAAGTCTCTTGCCAGCACCACAGGTTCCATCCAAAATGACCGCCCATTATAGTTCTCTAGAAATGTATCCCAAACTCGCAAATCGTCCCTGTGTTCCTGGCCCAAACAAATGAAATGATGAGGGGCCCTAACGTCTGCAGAACACCATACCCATAGGCATGATCCGGCAAGCAAAGTTGAGCTTTCCCAACAACACTGATTGTAAATCCTTCAACTGTACCTTCGAACTACGGGCCACGGACGCCACGACTCCCGGAGATCAGCTAGCTTGTCACCCGGAAGCCTGCATTCCATCTTAACCGTATCAATAACGATACCTAAAAATGTTAACATCGTCATAGGCCCCTCCGTCTTGTCCTGTGCAAATGGAACACCAAAAACCTTGAAAATGTGTTGAATGGTGGACAACAAAATAAGACAGGTCCGGTCATCCGACGGCACCAGGCGAAATGCCGACTCAATGTCAGTCTTCGCCATGAGTGCACCCCTCCCAAACCGCTGCACCCAGTGCACAGCCTCATCAAAGGACGCATATGACACTGTGCACAGGGCAGGATCGATCGCATCATTCACCGAACCACCCTTCGGGTGAGACAAGTGATGAATGAGCCTAAATTGATTCGGCTCACGCTTTAGGTACTACCCCCAACGGCAAAACCACCAAGTCCTCCAGCGGCAGCTCCGAAAATGGACCCGCCATCCTGCCCAAACTCACTTCTTTCTGCAGTTTACCAGAAACCACATCCGGATGCTCATACGCTGAACGTAGGTTGGCCGCAACGGGGGGGATCGTAGTCAATTCCCCTCCTTAAAGCCCAACTACAGTGCATGTTCCGCCCCCCGATTCGGATACCTACTTAGATAGGGCGCCATTTTTTCCACTCTCACCGGCGTCCTCCCTTTTTCCAACGTCGTTCTGCTTTTTTCCTTTTTTGAAACACTTGGACAAAGGATGGGCCCCCCACAGCCAGAACACTCGTGTCGGAAACAAGAGGAGCCCCCAAACTTACACGTGCCCTCGTTGAATTGCCAACAGAACCCTTTTCACTTTCCGGCCGACGGCGAAGAGGCTCAGGCACCCCCGGCCCCCCTCCTGAAAGGGCTGCGAACCGGCCCAGGCCTGCGTCATGAGCCTCATCCACAAGCCAATATCCTTCTGATTCCATCTCAAGGATGGTCTCACCGCCTTCCGTTGCCTGAACTGCTCGTGATACCGCAGCCACGCCACCCCTCCATACACCCTCTGAGCCTCGCTAATGGAGTCAATATAGCAGAATAACCACGAACAATTCTCAGGAGCCTTTTCCCCAATAACACTAGCCAATATGTAGAACGCCTCCGCCCAATTGGAAAATGTCAGAGGGATGAGGCGATACTGCCGCTTCTCCTCTTCCTCCTTTTTGCTCTCTTCCGTCTTAACCTTATCAAAATTAAACTTCTCGAGCGGCAGCAACGAGAAGATCTCCACGTAGTCCCCCTACCAAATCCGCTCCCTTACTTCCGGCTTCAAGTGGGAACCCAGGGCCCCCTCATAGCAGACGTCTGCCAAACTAACCCTGTCTGCCGTCAACCCTGCCGCGGGACCCCCGCCTGTACTCACCTGGGAAGCTCCAGCCACCACCGGGGGAATGACACACGACCCCACACTCACTTGGGACGCCTGCACAGGGGGAGCAGAAAACCCAAAGGTACCCGTACTCACCTGAGAAGCATCAGCCACCGGAGGAACTACACCTACACCTGCTCCCCCAGTAGAAGTAACCGTCACAGGAGCAGAAACAGCCCCAGGAGCCCTCGAAGGCTGCTGCAGACCAACCTGCACCTCCCCGGTGAGACCGGCAGGGACGGAGCACCCGCCTGCCCACCACCCACCAGCCAAGCCGTCACCGGTGGCACCGCGGCAGCCGGGGGAACCGCCACAATTCCCCCACTTGCCATGTCCCTACACCCCTGTAACAGAGATGCCACCAGCTGCTGCAGAAAAACCGCACCAGCACCAGGGAGCCCACCCTCCACACCCGACATCAAACCAACACCCGCCGGCACCACCGGCGCCGACACGGAACCACCCCTACCATATACCCAGACACTGCTGCAAGGGGGGGGAGACACAGACAAAACGGGAACAGGAGCAGAAACAGTGAAAGGAAAAGAAGGTGACTTACCCGGCAGCCCAGGGGAAACTGACCGACCAGCCGCCACACCGGATCCGCGCTGAAGCCCTGAGGGGCCGCCACTGCTCCAGGACTTTCCGAGTCCGTGTCCCATAGTTCTCCCTCAGAACGCTGGTCCCCCTGATCGACAGGGGATGCTGTAGCCACTGACTGTGCAGCTCACCTGGAGCCCGTCCGTCCTCCCGTCTCTCACCCGCCATCCTCCCACGTGGGGCCCTCTGCTTGCCAGCAGATGCCGCTCTGTCGCCGTCACCCCCGTTCGGACCTCTGTTTTTTCCTGGATTGACCATGGCCACCCTGGAGGAGGGGCCCATGGCCGCTCTGGCAGGTCTCCCACGCTGGGTGGCACCCTGCCGGGCGGAAGGCTTAGCACGCGCCACCGCATGGTCCCTTTCCACCGCTGCAGGCCTGGGAGGGGAAGGGGACATCACCCTCCTGGCTTGGTCCCGCCTAGGCCGGGGGGGTTCCTCCCGGTGTCCCCTGCAGACCCAGACGCTGGGCGCTTGCCACTGGGACCTGGAGGGTCCGTGATCAGGCTCCCTAATTGGCGGCACACCCTGAATGCGACCTCTGGACTATAGCGCACTGGAGGCCGTGACCTCCGCACGCGCTGCGGTGAAGGGGGGGCGGGGGGTCAGCCGACCTACCTTCCCCTGTCCCCGGCAGCATCTCTGCAAGCTGCTCAGAGAACCACTGTGGCCCATGCTTGAGGGCTTCAGAGCGCAACAGCTCAAGCAGGCCGTCCAGGATCTCCATAACAGGGGGGAAATCACACAGAAATTGTGCACTGTGTGTTCCTCTCCTGCTTTCCGCGCTAGAATGCAAGGCTCCGCCCCCCCTGGAATTTATATGGACACAGCATGGTGACCAAAACTCCGCCCCCTGTGGTAGGATAATCACTTCCTGGTGAACCATAACACAGCGTCCCCCCAGTCATGCGGCCCTGCGCTGAGGTTCCCTTTAGCTCCAGGACTTTCTTTATCAATAATAACATAGCCCATGTAGATTATATTACATTTAAAAAAAAATATCACCATGCCTGCAATGAAAAGTGAGGCAATGAAAGTGCCTACAAATGTTATGTAGTTGTTTTTATTTTTATAAACACCATGCCTGCAATAAAACTATCATACATTGAAAATGACAGGTACAAGTACTGTACCTGTGTCTCCTCACTGTTTTGTTTCCTCACTGTTCTTTCACCTCTACTCGTGTTGTTCTTCTTCTCCTCCCCTCAGGGAAACGCGTGCCAGCCAGAATCTACTCTGACACCCGCGGCTCACACGTCACAGATAGCAGTGCGTGCGCACGACACTCCCATAGCAACCGATGACGTAAACGGTTGGCAAGACGCAATCGGGAGGCCCGCACAGCCAGCACAGCTGCCCGAGTTCCTGTTACTGTGGGAAGTGAGCTTTACACAGCGGACCAGCACCGCTTTAATAACAAATATTAACCAAGTGGCCAGCAGTAGTGTAAACATCAGATAGCTGCCTATATTGGGGGTCATTTTGCCGCGGCACACCTGGGGACTCTTCACGGTACACCCTGGTTGAGAAACATTGCTCTAGTCTTCTCAATTTAAAGCTGTTACTTTGTTAAGGGGGAGGAGGTGAGCAAGGGGAGGAAGACATTTGAGAGGTTACATAAAGCCTGGGATTGCTCCCAGGGTGAAGGAAGAATGTCAGGAAAGGCTTCACCCGCTGGTGGTGCTGTTGGTCCTTTGGACTGCAGTACTAGTGTCCGCCAGCAGGTGTCCTCTTGCAGCCAATATCTTTGTTGGAGGATCTAACCTGCTGGTGGTAATGCATGATCCATGGACTGTAGTACCAGCGTCCACCAGCGGGTGTATTCCGGCAGTATGGGACAGGCAGCACTTCCTGCGGTCAGCTGTAACCTGAAGCCTGATTACAAAACTTCCTTTAAATACCCGGCAAGTACAAACACTCCTTGCCCTGGTATACTGTCATAAAATGCTAGCAAACCAGACTGTGTGACTGCACAGAGGAGACCAAACAGGTGTAGGTGAAAGTGTAACAATTTATTAAGGGAAGTAAACAGACAAATAAACACCTCCAACAGAACACAGTGCAGTAACCAAACCAAATAACAGTGACTTAAAGAAAATATATACAATAAGGGGGAATACCGGAATCAGCTGTCCTTGTGGATAAGAACGGCAGAAGCAAAGCGGGGCCCCACAAGTGGTGGGGGAGAGCACCTAGTGTCCTGATCTCTACAAATCTATCTTCATGTTATCCTAGATCTAGCATGTTCTATCAGAACAAACATACTACAAGATAGTGAGCCACCACACTTTCTGTATGTTGTTACTTTCCCACTGCAAAGTAAATGTGTTTTGTGCAGAAAAGGTGGCAGTAGAAAGAACATAGTGAGCACCATTGGAAAGACATTAGGGAAAAAAAATCACGTCTAAACATTTTCCCTACACATTATAATGCATTCATCCCTTACTATATTTATCATTATCAAGCTGTGTACGTAATTTTTTATTACCTTTAGGAAGAAGGATTTTCAGGTGAATTTTCTTCTTTTGACTCTGAGGGCTCGTTCACACCAGATGTGTTGAGCTGTGTTTATTTACGTTGCTCAACATAGGCTCAATGCAAGAGCACAGACAAAACAATTGTTCCCTGTATGCTTTGTTCACACCATACATGAGTGTTGGTGGGTGTCGTGTAAAATAACAGCATGTCTGCATTTTTATTGCAGCACAACACACTTCACCGCATCACATAAATTTTAATAAATCGTCTTTCATTAATTTTGACTACATCTTAAAAAAAGTAAACAATTTAATGCATTTAAGGCCCCATGCACACGAGACGCAGGTGCAAACTCTGCTGAACACGCGTTTTTAAACGCTGAAACCGGCGTTTATAAACGCGCGTTTTGCCGCGTTTGCGGCCGCGTTTAGCGGCGTTTTACCGCGTTTGCGTTTATAAGCGTTTCATCATAGACCCTCCCTAAGCTCAAAAAACAGTAAATTTTAACCATTTCAGCCAGTTTGTGAGACCAGAGTGAGTAGCAGCAGCTGAGAGAGCAGCAGTGTACTTGTATTTAGTGTATCACTTGCCACATCACCTGCCACAAGTTGTGGATTGTCCACCTGCCACGTCACCTGCCACGTCACCTGCCACAAGTTGTGGATTGTCCACTTGCCACGTCACCTGGCCACATCACGTGCCACGTCACCTGCCACAAGTTGTGGATTGTCCACTTGCCACGTTACCTGGCCATGTCACCTGGCCACGTTACCTGCCACGTCACCTGGCCACGTTACCTGCCACGTCAGCTGGCCACGTCACTTGCCACAAGTTGTGGATTGTCCACTTGCCACGTCACCTGGCCACGTCACCTGCCACAAGTTGTGGATTGTCCACTTGCCATGTCACCTGGCCACATCACGTGCCACGTCACCTGCCACAAGTTGTGGAATGTCCACTTGCCACGTTACCTGGCCATGTCACCTGGCCATGTTACCTGCCACGTCACCTGGCCACGTTACCTGCCACGTCAGCTGGCCACGTCACCTGCCACAAGTTGTGGATTGTCCACTTGCCACGTCACCTGCCACAAGTTGTGGATTGTCCACTTGCCATGTCACCTGGCCACATCACGTGCCACGTCACCTGGCCACGTCACCTGCCACAAGTTGTGAATTGTCCACTTGCCACGTCACCTGCCACAAGTTGTGGATTGTCCACTTGCCACGTCACCTGGCCACGTCACTTAGCCGTGTTACCTGCCCACATTACCTGCCACGTCATCTAGCCACGTCACATGCCACAAGTTGTGGATTGTCCACTTTCCACGTCACCTGGCCACATCACGTGCCACGTCACCTGCCACAAGTTGTGAATTGTCCACTTGCCACGTCACCTGCCACGTCACCTGCCACAAGCTGTGGATTGTCCACTTGCCACGTCACCTGGCCACATCACCTGACACAAGTTGTTGATTGTCCACTTGCCACGTTACCTGCCACAAGTTGTGGATTGTCCACAATTTAATGCAAGCAATTACAGTTTTCTTTTATATTTTTTAATAGTTTTTCATCATTTCCCATCATTTTTGAGATTTCTAATGTTAAAAAATAGGTCACCTTTAAAAACGCTTATAAACGCAAACGCGGCAAAACGCCGGTACTGCGTTTAGCCACGTTTAGCCGCGTTTAGCAGCGTTTAGCAGCGTTTAGCGTCTGAAACGTGGAAAACTTTTGCGTCTGAACCCATTTTTTTGCTTCTGGAAAAACGAGGTTAAACGCAACTGCTTGTAAACGCCAAAAAACGAGAGTGTGTGCATGGACACATAGGATAACATTGAATGGGTTCAGGAGCAGTTGAAAAAAGCGTCCAACTGCCTCTGAACGCGCGTTCAACAGCAAATAACAGCGTCTCGTGTGCATGGGGCCTTACAATGCATTGCATTATTGCCCCTATACTACACACACCAGTGGTAATGAATCAAACAGACCAAAATGAGCACACGCTTGTGTAAATTGGCCCCAAGTGCTAGCAACTGTGTTAAAGACAAAATGTCTTCCTTCCCAATAAAATGATCTTCATAAGCAAAGCCGCTCCCCCCAGCCATAGCTATACAGCAGAATCCAGCAGGGAGTTCCAGGGCAGTGAGCTGAGGGGTCACTGTCAGGTTGTGTGGAGCCCATGACTGCTGTGGACTGCCAGCTGCGATATCAATCCCTGCCCTGTGCTACTGAATTGCGGGAGAAGGAGTTCTTATTTGTCTAAGACATTTTGTTGATGGAGCCTAATGCTAGCAAGCTCCCTGATGGAGGTGTGCTGACAGCTTTGCAGTCGTGACCTCAGTTCAAGCAGCTTGCAGCACCATGTCACCAGCTCCAGAAATGAAACAGCTGCACGTACACTGAATTCCTACAAGTCACGATTCTCGCCCCCCCCCCATTTTCCTGCAGCCTGCCAGGATGCATGCTCAGATAAGGGTCTGGTATGGATTTTGGTGGGGAAGCCCATGCCATTTTTTTTTTATTTGGCACGGGGTTCCCCTTAAAATCCATACCAGACCTAAAGGGCCTGGTATGTATTTTGGGGGGGCCCCACGCCATTTCAAAAAAAAAATTTGGCGCAGGGTTCCCCTTAACCACTTCAAGGGCATCCCATATTGTCAAAAACTGTCTGCTATCGTTTTTACTTTGACACTTTTTTGATGAATGTACCCCATACCTATTCACATAGGGGGTGCCGGGATCTGGGGCCCCCTTGTTAAAGGGGGCTTCCAGATTCTGATAAGCCCCCCGCCCGCAGACCCCACAACCACCGGGCAAGGGTTGTGGGATTGAGGTCCTTGTCTCCATCAACATGGGGACAATGTGCTTTGGGGGGACCCCAAAGCCCCCTGCCCATGTTGAGGGCATGTGGCCTGCCAGGTTGCATGCTCAGATAAGGGTCTGGTATGGATTTTGGAGGGGCTTCCATGCTATTCTTTTAAAAAATTTGGCGTGGGGGTTCCCCTTAAAATCCATACCAGACCTTAAGGGCCTGGTATGGATTTTGGGGGGGGCCGTGCCATTTTTTTTAATTTTGTGTTATATATATGTAGCGGGGTGCTCCATTTAAGGGGAGTGTCTGAGTGGTAATTAGGCTCAGACACACTGATTGTTAGGGTTAATGGACCATTTCTGTTGATGGGAGATAGTGTTGGTGCACAGTTCCCTGTGGCCTACAGGTGGCGCTGTCGCCATGGGCCAGGGTTGAACCACCAATGCAGGGCTGCGCCTTTTGTGTCCCCTCTCGGCAGTAGTACGGCAGGGCGGGGAACCTGCTGTGCCTGTCGGGAGAGGGTATAAAAGGGCGGACATCTTCCGTTCATGGTCCACGCCCAGGCACCTTCAGCCTGGGTGTGTGTGGTTCGTCCGCGCCGAGGCACCTTCGGCCTGGGCGTGAGGAGGGTCTTCTCCGGGTGCCTTAGGCCCGGAGGTGGAGTTCCTGTTCCATCCCAGACACCTTCAGTCTGTGACAGAGACCAACTTCACAGTCTGTGGCAGAGATCGTGCGCTAAAGCTGTTTGAGAAACCTAAACAGTCTAAAGAGTTAAGCTACGTTTGTGCCTGGACCTCCTCCACACCTAAGCTGTCCTGTATCTTCGCTCCAACCTGTCTGCTCTCAAAGAGGCTGTTTATTATCCTGTTATCCTGTGTGAAATAAATGTTGAGTTGGACTTTCAGCTAGTGTGGACATTCACATTTCTGGGGAAAACAAGGACTTGCATCTATTTAAGGTAGAGGTGAGATCATTTTTGGGAGGACATTGACTCTGGCCGCAGACAAGGCCCAAAACTAACACCGCTCAACCTCTTTACTCAGGAAGGTACGGGCTTGTGGTGTGGTGTGCCTCTCTCTGCCTGCGAGGAGCCTAATTAAATGCAGGTTGGGGAGAGGTGGGTGCGCTACACGTGGGGGCTCGAGTCCGGGATTTGTTTGCGGTTGGAAGTTTTGAAGAACCCACCCAGAGTTTGAACTTTATTCCCCAGTGAAGTTCCGAGAGGTCGGCCATATTGAGAACTGCGCCACGAGGAGAACCCTGACTGCGTAGTTTGTGGGCGTGACAGAGAGAAAGCCCGCAAACGATGTAGGAGATGGGAGGAGTCTGGCCATGTGTGGAGTTGCACGTGGGGACTTTGGCGTGAAAAGGACAGTGCGCGATGGAACAGCGAATGGATAACATGGCTTCTCATGCCTCATGGGTTCCGGCTACTACTACCATGAAGATGACTTCATTTGCTGCTCCCTTAACGGATACGGGGATTCGGCTCAAGCCCCGGGGATGTTTTGCCCTCTACGTTTGCAAGGATGTGGAGGCCCTCGGAGTGATTTGTCCCGGCTGCTCGGGACTGGTGGTGCATCTGAAGCCATTCGGGCGATGCAAGCTATGTAAGGAGTTCTTGTTTGAGGTCAAGCAACCTACAGAAAAGCCTCGGGCTTTCCACCTCAATTGCCTTACGGGCGCCACCACTCTGGAAGGAGGAATCAGAGCTTACACAGCTACCCCTGCGCTCACTGTCGGGACTTCGGAGGAAGCCACAGAAGAGATTGTTCCAGAGATTGAGAGACCGGAGGATGCTGCTTCGGTCACCACAGAGTCCTTTCTCCCACCGCCCAAGAGGAAGATCGGGTTCGTGAAAGCTTCCCGCGGCCGTGGTGGAGCTACGGCCCAGCGCTTACTCGGAACGGATGCATCCGAAGGGAAAAGTCCCGGACGTCCTGGTTCAGCTACAAGTCGAGGTAAGCCGGGGGAAGAGACTCTGTCTAAGGTCCCAAGTGTTGGGGATTCACATGCCCGTGAACTAGTCAAAGGGGGTGACTCGTCCTCTACCAGGAGTTACCTGCCTGCGGAGGAATATGATACCTCCGACCTGGAGTCAATCTCCGATGCGAGAGATGACGCCGCAGTTGATGAACTGTTTGAACGGAAGGGATGGGATAAGATGCCCCTGTCCTCGTCCCGCAAAAATAGGGACCCACCCATGTCCACTGGGGATAGCATGCCCCGGGTGGAGGCCTCAAAGCCTGAGGAGGGATCTGTCCCCTTGTCTGCCCTTCCACAGCCGGAGATTCCTGCATCAGTTGCTGAAATGGGACGGGTGCCCCTATGTCTGGTCCTGAGGTAGTGAAAGTACCTCAACACCCGGGTGCCATAGTTCTACCTGGTACGGGAGACCGTGCCACCATGCCACCATTGTCCTGATTACAGAGGTTATTTAACCAGAAAGTAGCCAGCGAGTATGGATGGGAGTACCCGTACCTGCCTAAAGAACTCTTGTTTGAAGTAGAGGCCTGCAGACACCGGTGGTACGCTGACTTTGTGTGGACACACATTAAAGTACCCCAGGCCCGCAGATACTTCTCATGTTCTCCTGCAGCTACTCAGAGATATAAGGACTGTAAGGCTGCCTGGATGCTTGGTCGGCACATTTATGCGGACAAGGTGCTCATCTGCCGGAAAGATAAGGACAATGTCGAATATCACATTGACACTTTCGATAAGCATTGGAAACCGCTGGTGTTGCCAGACCCACACTATTACCTTTAAGAGACTAGACTCTTTTATGTATGCTTATTTCTAGAGTGCATCCTCTGGAGCCCATGAACTTTGCCCTAACAGAAGGGTATTCTACTCATTGGAGGAGCGGGAGCCGTTGTTTTTTTCTCCCCTCTTTCCCTACCGCAAAGATACAAGGACTTTGGGGTGTAGATAGTTCAGTCAAGAAGAAGAGGATTGTCAAGCACCTGTGTCTCAATCACAACACTACCATTAGGTGGCGGTGTTGTGCAACTATTGCTTTGCAAAATGTGATATATGCAGTTTTAATTTTGGAAGGAAGTGATTTTCCTCTAGGGGGAGAATCTGTTCATTCCAACAAATGTCATTTTAGTTGTGTGTGTTTTTTTCTTCCCCTGCAGGCGGATGTCAAACAAGGTTACTGAGAATGGGGTGGACCTTAGTTAGTGCAGGTGGGAGGGAAATGTAAATATTTATTGAAGTATGTCATGTGACATCTGATGTTTTAATGTGCACGTGTATAAAACGTGATGGTGACTGCGCTGTAGTGTGTAAAAATAGGATGATGGGAAGGGAGAGAAAAAATTAAGCTCGGAGGGAATGTGGCAAGGAAGGGTAGGGTGTGAAGGTGTGGAGAGGAGGGGGAAGGGGAGGGGAAGAGGGAGAGACTGGGAGACGAAGTGGGTGAGTAATAAGCTAGTACTGGGCTAACTAGCAGTGATGTGCAATGTGCACAGTGACACAAATGAAAATACACTAATAAAAGACTGATCAGTGATAATCAGAAAAATATGTAACACAGTGAATAATAAACAAAAATGTGACATATAAAACCAATATCCAAATGGTCGAGGTATGCTACACGTGATAAAGATAAACCACTTAGACATAATAATAATCCACAAACAAATCCATGAATGGGAAAAGTGAAATGGTTGGGATGAATGAAAACACACACTCAGTGAATGAGTGAACTGTACTAGTAAGGAGAGGCAGTCCCAAATAAGTCCTGGTGATGACTTCCCAATCCTTCCAAAATAACTATATGGTATATGAATAAATCATATGTGGATAAAGTCCCGTCACCAATGAAGTGCTTGAAAAGAATCCTGTGGCGTCCACCCTGTGATCACACCTGGCTTACCTCCCTATTGGAAGGGGGGACAGTATACAGCAGTCCTCTGTAGTGAAGGGGGGTATCACGTCCTTATGGTCTGATCTTTATGGCACCGTTACTCATTGGAGTATATAAGAGAAAACAAAAACAGAGAGTACATCAATAGCGCAACTCTGTGAGTGCAGCAAGAGGAGTGGCTGATGCATACATTCACACACTCACTTGTGATGGAGTGAGCATGGACCTCAATCCAAACGAGCGCCGAGCTCGTGCCAATGGGAAAGAGTGTGACATCTATGGTGCATCCGATGCAACCCTCAGGTGGCAAGTGTCAGCAGCGGCAATCACAGAGTTGGAATGTAGAGGAAACAAAGGACGGAGAAATAGTGTGGGTCTGAAACCGCTAAACGTTTATTAAAACTAAAGTAAAAAACTCACATTTGGAAGTAAAAACCGGGTATTGAATCCTTACGAGCGGCGAGCTCGTCTCCTCTCGGATCTGCTGGCAGTGTGTCTGTGCTACGTCCTGACGCGTGTCGTCATATCACATGACTTCATCAGAGGCTAGCACTAGACACGGGATGTAGAGTTTAAATAGTCCTCGGCACAGGGCGGGCGGCGGCCATTTTGTTGTAGACCAATGTATATGTATGCGCACGGCCATGATTGCTATGTCTTTTAAATCTGACTGGCAAGTGTCAGCAAGCAATAGACTGTGCACACTAGAGAGGAAAAGAAAGGGACGCTGCAGGATAAAGAAGTATGCCGCATAAGGGATAAACCCTAGGACATAAATGACACTGTAATAGAACGGGACTACCTGTCCACGGAGTATGGATAAATATATGTATGTGAAAAGGGTATATGGAAACTAATAAAAAATATATACAAATATAAACCGGGTGTTAAAGTAGCTCCGCTCTTAACTAAAAAGCTCCATTACCATGGAGCTGGAATATGTCATATATAAAATATATAAAGCTCAGACACACTCCAGCTATGATCCTGAGAGGAAATATACCGGGTTAATTCCTAAAATCGCTTGACATGTTAGCATAGGAATAAACATATTAAATATACAGACATAATAAGTGTAACACGGGAGAGAGAATAAAAATGGGATCAGAGATCACTAACTCAGCATATAAGATAAATAAAATGATAAAAATTCGTTAAAAAGAAACAAGGGGGGGGGGAGAGGAAATGGACCTAAGTATATAGTCAAAGGTGCAACCTACCTAAATCGTGAACTAATAAAGGTCCTGCCTTGGCAAATGGATAATCTCAGTTCACATATAATAGGGTCCAACATCAAGGAGAATATACCTGTTTTAAATAAGTACATCATGCCAGTCGTAGTGGGAACATCTATGGCAGTAGGCAAGGACCCAATGTCGATTATGAATGAGGAGAGGTATGTGACTAGATGTACTAATAGTCACTCAAAAAACAATTAAGGTCGAATTCTATATTAAGACCTTTAGGTGTAAACGTATCCATCAAAACAATCCAATGGGATTCAATTTGACTTAATGTTCGCACCTTATGCCCTGCTCTCCATGGACATGAATAGGGTACTATGCCCCAGAATTTTAAATGGGAGGGGTCTCGGTTATGTGTTTCTGCGAAGTGCCTTGAGACACTATGTTTAACAAATCCGCGTTGTATGTTTTGTACGTGTTCCTTGACGCGGATCCTAAGTAGCCTTTTAGTGCGGCCTACATACTGTAGGCCGCAACTGCACTCCAACACATAAACCGCCCCTTCTGTATTGCAACCAATGAATTCTTTAATTTCATATTCTCTCCCATTACTGTTGGACTGGAAAGTGGATCTCTTTTCATTCGGGAGTTTCGTGCGTCTGCAGGCGTAGCACCTTTTGCAGGGATAGAACCCTTTGCCAGTGAAGAAAGTAAAGATCTTTTTAGGTGGATTAACCACACTCTTCACTAGCTGATCTCGTAACGTGGGTGCACGCCTGTAGATGAATTGGGGTCTGTCAGGTAGTATGTCTTTAAGGCTTTTGTCTGCTTTCAAGATATGCCAGTGGCGTCTGAAAATGCTCTCAATCTTCTTATATTGAATGTTATAGTCTAAAATGACCGGAACCTTGTCGGGTTTAAGAATCTTTCCTTTGTTTTGAAGTAGTTCACATCTTGGGATGTGTATGGCTTCTTCTATTTTACTTTTTATAAACTCTTCTTTGTATCCTTTTTGTACAAATCTTTCACCTAGTAGGTTTGCCTGAGTATGGAAATCTGTGATATCTGTACAGTTCCGTCGTAAGCGTAGCATCTGACCTTTAGGAATATTAAAAAGCCAGTTATGATGGTGGCAGCTTCTTACTGGGAGATAGCTATTGCGATCTACGCTTTTAAAAAAGGTCTTAGTGGCAAAGGTGTTGTTGACTCTTGTTATTGTAAGGTCTAAGAAGGATATGTTTGATTCCTCAATTTGCCAAGTTAGTACTATATTTTGATGGTTATTGTTTAATCTCTCAAAGAAGGTTACCAACTGTTCACGACCACCTTTCCATATAAGGAAGATGTCATCTATGTAGCGTTTGTAAAGTACTAAATCTTCTGGTGTTTCGAGGAAAACGCTTTCGTCTTCCCACTTTGCCATGAATAGTCCAGCTACGCTGGGGGCAAATTTGGCCCCCATTGCAACGCCAGTCTTCTGTTGGTAATATTCTTTACCATACCAGAAATGGCTGTGTTTAAGGCAAAAATCGAGGCATTTGATGATGTATTTCCTTTGCATACACGCCAATTCAGTGAACTTTCTCAGACCCCACTTAGTGGCTTTGCATGCCAAATAGTGGGGTATGATAGTGTACAGCGATGACACATCAGCTGTAGCCATCAAGATGGATCCTGTTGTCTTATCTTCATCTAGGATCTGCAACATCTCTTTGGTATCCCGCAAGTATGCCCTGGTCTTTTGTACTGCTGGTTGGAGGAAGCGGTCTATGTATTGCCCAAGTCTTGCTGTTATGGAGTCAATCCCATTCACTATAGGTCTAAAAGGTGGGTTGACTCTGTTTTTGTGTATCTTGGGCAATGCATAGATAATCGGGGTTCTACACGCCTCCGGTATTAGATATCTTGCTTCCTTTTTGTCAAGGACACCCTTTTTTAATCCCAGATGTACTACCTGTTCCAATTCTTTTTTCCACCGAAACACAGGGTTACTGCGAAGTTTGCAGTAGGTGTTGTTATCTTCTAGCAATGCACACATCCCTTTATGATATTGTTCAGTAGTTAATATGACTATACCTCCTCCCTTGTCTGAAGGTCTAATCACCAACTCTTTTCTCGCTGTCAGTTTACGCAACCCCGTTTTGATAATTCTAGGTTCTTGCAAACTTTTTACTGTCATACTCTTGAGTTCGTCTGTCACCATATGTTTGAAGACCTCAATGTGCTTGTTGTCTTTTAATTTCGGGTTGAAGGTGGATTTATTTTTGAGATTGCTGTGTACTACATCAAAGCTAACATTGTGCCTAGGCGTTTGAGGTGGGATGTTCCCCTCAATGATGGCTTGGTTGACCAAGAATCTATTGATGAATGGTTCAGGTTCTTTAATGAAAAAGGGGCCGAACTATTACATCTTTTGCTCAAACGCAAACAAAAGAAAATGAGAAAACTTGAGCAAACCATAGCAGATCTCAAAATACAGCTAGAGACACATAAAGATTCAACCGAATTTACACGCCTCACTACCCAGCTAAATAAAGATTTAAAAAAGAAGGATGCAGAAGTTCAAACTAAGAAAAGTAAAAAATACACCAGGGACATCAACGACTATAAAAATGATCTGGTCTTCAAGTGGCAGAATAATATGGGGCAAATCGACCCCATTTCAGGTTTCTCAACACCAGAAAGAACAGGTAAACATCGGTTGCCACCCACAGATTGGTCACCTATACCTCGAACATCCGTTAAACATACTCCCATTAAGAACATAAGAGACTACACAGTAAGGGATTTGTCACCCAGAAGGGGAGAAACTTATGATAATAAACAACGACATTACAACACCCCTTATAATGGGGTAAACAAAGGCCCCCCTCCAATAACAGAAAAGTCCAATCAATATGGGTGGAAGAAACCTAACCATTGGAAAAATAAAAGTAAAAAACCATACAAAAATTGGCCCAAACCCAGTCAGGGCCCCAAAGATAAGGGTACCCCCATACGAAACTTATAAACAAGAGTATAGATCGGACCACCAGCAGACCAACAATGGATGGAGAGACTATAGGAATGAATATGAAGGCCCTAGGCAATATGATAGAAGTCCAGAGAATCACCACTACTATGGATCGAGAGATGGACGGGGGTCTAGAAATGACCGAGGACATCCACCCACCTCTCAAAGACCCAGGGATAGAAGCCCAGTCTATACATCCAATTATTATGCTCCCCTAAGAGATCTACGAGATGTCGATGTTAGACCACAACGTGAATACAGGAATGAACAGGGCCACAATGTCTCTTTTTTAGAGAGGGGGACAGACCACCACCACCCCCCCCCCCGGAGAGTCTAACACCAAACTCAATACCGTATGCCAGAAAGAGAGGGTGTAGAGGTGGGAAAGGAAAAAACACTAAGAACCCACCAATTGGAGAAGGGATATTCAATCTCGCGGAAGCACCGCTCTCTCAAGAAGAACTGATGACGCTGGACAGAGGGCTGAAATATGCCCCTGTCAGAAATTTAGATAAATTTCACGCATATATCAACATCCAGAAATACATTAGAAAACTAAATATCAAGAAGTATATATCAGAAAATCCCATCAGTGCTACAATACGCGAAGATAACCTGGTGGTACACAGCAATCTCAAAAATAAATCCACCTTCAACCCGAAATTAAAAGACAACAAGCACATTGAGGTCTTCAAACATATGGTGACAGACGAACTCAAGAGTATGACAGTAAAAAGTTTGCAAGAACCTAGAATTATCAAAACGGGGTTGCGTAAACTGACAGCGAGAAAAGAGTTGTGATTAGACCTTCAGACAAGGGAGGAGGTATAGTCATATTAACTACTGAACAATATCATAAAGGGATGTGTGCATTGCTAGAAGATAACAACACCTACTGCAAACTTCGCAGTAACCCTGTGTTTCGGTGGAAAAAAGAATTGGAACAGGTAGTACATCTGGGATTAAAAAAGGGTGTCCTTGACAAAAAGGAAGCGAGATATCTAATACCGGAGGCGTGTAGAACCCCGATTATCTATGCATTGCCCAAGATACACAAAAACAGAGTCAACCCACCTTTTAGACCTATAGTGAATGGGATTGACTCCATAACAGCAAGACTTGGGCAATACATAGACCGCTTCCTCCAACCAGCAGTACAAAAGACCAGGGCATACTTGCGGGATACCAAAGAGATGTTGCAGATCCTAGATGAAGATAAGACAACAGGATCCATCTTGATGGCTACAGCTGATGTGTCATCGCTGTACACTATCATACCCCACTATTTGGCATGCAAAGCCACTAAGTGGGGTCTGAGAAAGTTCACTAAATTGGCGTGTATGCAAAGGAAATACATCATCAAATGCCTCGATTTTTGCCTTAAACACAGCCATTTCTGGTATGGTAAAGAATATTACCAACAGAAGACTGGCGTTGCAATGGGGGCCAAATTTGCCCCCAGCGTAGCTGGACTATTCATGGCAAAGTGGGAAGACGAAAGCGTTTTCCTCGAAACACCAGAAGATTTAGTACTTTACAAACGCTACATAGACGACATCTTCCTTATATGGAAAGGTGGTCGTGAACAGTTGGTAACCTTCTTTGAGAGATTAAACAATAACCATCAAAATATAGTACTAACTTGGCAAATTGAGGAATCAAACATATCCTTCTTAGACCTTACAATAACAAGAGTCAACAACACCTTTGCCACTAAGACCTTTTTTAAAAGCGTAGATCGCAATAGCTATCTCCCAGTGAGAAGCTGCCACCATCATAACTGGCTTTTTAATATTCCTAAAGGTCAGATGCTACGCTTACGACGGAACTGTACAGATATCACAGATTTCCATACTCAGGCAAACCTACTAGGTGAAAGATTTGTACAAAAAGGATACAAAGAAGAGTTTATAAAAAGTAAAATAGAAGAAGCCATACACATCCCAAGATGTGAACTACTTCAAAACAAAGGAAAGATTCTTAAACCCGACAAGGTTCCGGTCATTTTAGACTATAACATTCAATATAAGAAGATTGAGAGCATTTTCAGACGCCACTGGCATATCTTGAAAGCAGACAAAAGCCTTAAAGACATACTACCTGACAGACCCCAATTCATCTACAGGCGTGCACCCACGTTACGAGATCAGCTAGTGAAGAGTGTGGTTAATCCACCTAAAAAGATCTTTACTTTCTTCACTGGCAAAGGGTTCTATCCCTGCAAAAGGTGCTACGCCTGCAGACGCACGAAACTCCCGAATGAAAAGAGATCCACTTTCCAGTCCAACAGTAATGGGAGAGAATATGAAATTAAAGAATTCATTGGTTGCAATACAGAAGGGGCGGTTTATGTGTTGGAGTGCAGTTGCGGCCTACAGTATGTAGGCCGCACTAAAAGGCTACTTAGGATCCGCGTCAAGGAACACGTACAAAACATACAACGCGGATTTGTTAAACATAGTGTCTCAAGGCACTTCGCAGAAACACATAACCGAGACCCCTCCCATTTAAAATTCTGGGGCATAGTACCCTATTCATGTCCATGGAGAGGAGGGCATAAGGTGCGAACATTAAGTCAAATTGAATCCCATTGGATTGTTTCGATGGATACGTTTACACCTAAAGGTCTTAATATAGAATTCGACCTTAATTGTTTTTTGAGTGACTATTAGTACATCTAGTCACATACCTCTCCTCATTCCTAATCGACATTGGGTCCTTGCCTACTGCCATAGATGTTCCCACTACGACTGGCATGATGTACTTATTTAAAACAGGTATATTCTCCTTGATGTTGGACCCTATTATATGTGAACTGAGATTATCCATTTGCCAAGGCAGGACCTTTATTAGTTCACGATTTAGGTAGGTTGCACCTTTGACTATATACTTAGGTCCATTTCCTCTCCCCCCCCCCCTTGTTTCTTTTTAACGAATTTTTATCATTTTATTTATCTTATATGCTGAGTTAGTGATCTCTGATCCCATTTTTATTCTCTCTCCCGTGTTACACTTATTATGTCTGTATATTTAATATGTTTATTCCTATGCTAACATGTCAAGCGATTTTAGGAATTAACCCGGTATATTTCCTCTCAGGATCATAGCTGGAGTGTGTCTGAGCTTTATATATTTTATATATGACATATTCCAGCTCCATGGTAATGGAGCTTTTTAGTTAAGAGCGGAGCTACTTTAACACCCGGTTTATATTTGTATATATTTTTTATTAGTTTCCATATACCCTTTTCACATACATATATTTATCCATACTCCGTGGACAGGTAGTCCCGTTCTATCACAGTGTCATTTATGTCCTAGGGTTTATCCCTTATGCGGCATACTTCTTTATCCTGCAGCGTCCCTTTCTTTTCCTCTCTAGTGTGCACAGTCTATTGCTTGCTGACACTTGCCAGTCAGATTTAAAAGACATAGCAATCATGGCCGTGCGCATACATATACATTGGTCTACAACAAAATGGCCGCCGCCCGCCCTGTGCCGAGGACTATTTAAACTCTACATCCCGTGTCTAGTGCTAGCCTCTGATGAAGTCATGTGATATGACGACACGCGTCAGGACGTAGCACAGACACACAGCCAGCAGATCCGAGAGGAGACGAGCTCGCCGCTCGTAAGGATTCAATACCCGTTTTTTACTTCCAAATGTGAGTTTTTTACTTTAGTTTTTATAAACGTTTAGCGGTTTCAGACCCACACTATTTCTCCGTCCTTTGTTTCCTCTACATTCCAACTCTGTGATTGCCGCTGCTGACACTTGCCACCTGAGGGTTGCATCGGATGCACCATAGATGTCACACTCTTTCCCATTGGCACGAGCTCGGCGCTCGTTTGGATTGAGGTCCATGCTCACTCCATCACAAGTGAGTGTGTGAATGTATGCATCAGCCACTCCTCTTGCTGCACTCACAGAGTTGCGCTATTGATGTACTCTCTGTTTTTGTTTTCTCTTATATACTCCAATGAGTAACGGTGCCATAAAGATCAGACCATAAGGACGTGATACCCCCTTCACTACAGAGGACTGCTGTATACTGTCCCCCCTTCCAATAGGGAGGTAAGCCAGGTGTGATCACAGGGTGGACGCCACAGGATTCTTTTCAAGCACTTCATTGGTGACGGGACTTTATCCACATGTGATTTATTCATATACCATATAGTTATTTTGGAAGGATTGGGAAGTCATCACCAGGACTTATTTGGGACTGCCTCTCCTTACTAGTACAGTTCACTCATTCACTGAGTGTGTGTTTTCATTCATCCCATCCATTTCACTTTTCCCATTAATGGATTTGTTTGTGGATTATTATTATGTCTAAGTGGTTTATCTTTATCACGTGTAGCATACCTCGACCATTTGGATATTGGTTTTATATGTCACATTTTTGTTTATTATTCACTGTGTTACATATTTTTCTGATTATCATTGATCAGTCTTTTATTAGTGTATTTTCATTTGTGTCACTGTGCACATTGCACATCACTGCTAGTTAGCCCAGTACTAGCTTATTACTCACCCACTTCGTCTCCCAGTCTCTCCCTCTTCCCCTCCCCTTCCCCCTCCTCTCCACACCTTCACACCCTACCCTTCCTTGCCACATTCCCTCCGAGCTTAATTTTTTCTCTCCCTTCCCATCATCCTATTTTTACACACTACAGCGCAGTCACCATCACGTTTTATATATATTTTATTGTTCACTTGGACCAGACCTTCCGGTGACTGCTGCAGTACCCCATCCGTTTCCCTTACACCTCTCATCTGTGCCACTACTTAGCTAGTGCAAGGGTTTTCTTGTTTTATATTTAATGTGCACGTGTGTTATACTTCTTTCTTTTCTATGTTTAACCCCCTTTTCCCATGTTTAGGTTCTGGCACAAACAAGCATTTTTTTTCAAATTGTTTTTTTTAGATAGTCTCTGGATTGGGCCTATGCTGACTCAGGCTTGACAGGCATAGGTTTGCTCCAGACACTGAGGACCAGTGTCTATTTAGTGGGGGGAATGTGTAGCGGGGTGCTCCATTGAAGGGGAGTGTCTGAGTCTAATTAGGCTCAGACCCACTGATTGTTAGGGTTAATTGACCATTTCTGTTGATGGGAGATAGTGTTGGTGCACAGTTCCCTGTGGCCTACAGGTGGTGCTGTCGCCATGGGCCAGGGTTGAACCACCAATGCAGGGCTGCGCCTTTTGTGTCCCCTCTCGACAGTAGTACGGCAGGGCAGGGGAACCTGCTGTGCCTGTCGGGAGAGGGTATAAAAAGGGGCGGACATCTTCCGTTCGTGGTCCACGCCCAGCCACCTTCAGCCTGGGTGTGTGTGGTTCGTCCACGCCCAGGCACCTTCAGCCTGGGCGTGAGAAGGGTCGTTTCCGGGTGCCTTAGGCCCGGAGGTGGAGTTCCTGTTCCATCCCAGACACCTTCAGTCTGGGGTGAGGTACTATTTTGAAGGCCCGGGGCCCAGCGACCTTCGGCTGGGGTCCGCTAGGGAACGAGGACTCCCAGGGTGCCGCCTTGCGAGGGGACCCGTATCTGAGATGAGGAGGCCAGGGAGGTAACCCTTTCCGAAGACCCAGCGCAGAGTCGTGGTGACGGTGAGGGCCTCTGGTAACTCTCCGGAGGGATGTTTTCTCCTTGACATGGGCCAAATACTTTGGGAAGAAAGTTCACCAGGTCAGTGGCAGTGACCCTACTCGTTCAGGTCAGTGGCAGTGACCCTACTCGTTCAAGTCAGTGGCAGTGACTTCATAGGGCAAGGCCCTATTCACCAGGTCAGTGGCAGTGACCCTACGCAGGTCAGTGGCAGTGACTTTATTCACCCGGTCTGTGGCAGAGACCAACTTCACGGTCTGTGGCAGAGATCGTGCGCCAAAGCTGTTTGAGAAACCTACAGTAAACAGTCTAAAGAGTTAAGCTATGTTTGTGCCTGGACCTCCTCCACACCTAAGCTGTCCTGTATCTTCGCTCCAACCTGTCTGCTCTCAAAGAGGCTGTTTATTATCCTGTGTGAAATAAATGTAGAGTTGGACTTTCAGCTAGTGTGGACATTCACATTCCTGGGGAAAATAAGGACTTGCATCTATCTAAGGTAGAGGTGAGATCATTCTTGGGAGGACTTTGACTCTGACCGCAGACAAGGCCCAAAACTAACACTGCTCAACCTCTTTACTCAGGAGGGTACGGGCTTGTGGTGCGGTGTGCCTCTCTCTGCCTCTCTAAATGCAGTTTGGGGAGAGGTGGGTGCGCTACATATATACTACACTGCCTGCACTGACTGAATATAGAGTCTGCACTGAATATCTAGTCTACACTAGGACCTAGTAATGGACTGGGGGGGGGGAGCCCACGCCGTTTTTTTAAATGATTTTTTTATGTATATTGCCGGGATCCGACAATACATTACAGCTGCAAGCAATTTTAAATAAAAAAATTTCCTTTTTAGAAATTTCATTTTGCTGCGGTACTGTTATAAACATGGGAAAGAGGTGCTAATTTACAGACAGACTAAGGGGACCCCCAGTCACAATATTTAAAGGAATATTTCATTTTTATTGTTTCACTTTAAGCATTACTAAAATCACTGCTCCTGAAAAAATGTCTGTTTTAAAATCTTTTTTATGCGTTGATGAATGTGGCAGTACCTGGGTCCCCAACACTTTTAATGGCAATAACTTGCATATAAAGCCTTTAAAATTAACACTTTTGATTTTTCACGTTTGTGTCCCATAGACTTTAACGGTGTTTGCACAAATTTTTTGTCTGTTCGCATGTTCTGGTGCGATCCGAACCGGTGGGTGTTCGGCTCATCCCTACTATGTAGGTACAGAACATTAGGTGCAGGCCTAAGGCCCCTGTTATGTATTGCTGTCTACCTGGCTGTTTTTTTTTTTTTGAGTCTGCTGATCTGTCTGCCTAGTGTCTTGTGCCCTAACCCTCCAAGCCTACATTTTATTGTTGAGATCTATAAACTCACTTTTGTTCATCCTAAAAGTGACTGGCACCCATCTTTTCTGTAACGTGAGGTGAAATGTCAGCCTCCCTAATGCTGGGGGTCAGGGGGGCTCTACAGTAGTGTAGCGGGGTGTTACATTTAGGGGGCAGGTGTCTGAGTGTAATCAGGCTCAGATGCACTATTGTTAGGGTCTATGGACTATATTTTCCTGTGGAGGAGATCAATGGTGCCTAGTTCCCTGCAGTCTATAGGTGGCGCTGTCGCCATAGACTGGGGTTGAACCATTGTTGAAGGTTGTGCCTTTTTGTGTCCCCTCTCGGCAGTGGTACGGCGGGGCGGAGAACCCGCTGTGCCTTCTGGGAGGGGGTATAAAGGGGGCGGCCATCTTCCACACGGGGTCGGAGTCCCAGGCACCTTCAGCCTGGGGCTGCTGTTCCGGTTCGCCCGCACCCAGGTGCCCTTGGCCTGGGTGTTAGGGGATTGAATGCCATCCCAGGCACCTTCGGCCTGTGGTGAGGTACTGCTTGAGAAGGCCTGGGGCCCAGTACCTTCGACTGGGTCCCGCGAGGGATCGAGGAATCCTAGGGGACCACCGAGTGAGGGAACCCGAATCTAGAACAAGGGGGACCAGAGAGGTTACCATTCCCGAAGACCCATTGCAGCAATTTGGTGACGGTGGGGCCTCTGGTGACTGTCCGGATGAATGTCTTCTCCCTGACAGGGGTCGCAACTTTTTGAAGGTAGTCCACCTGTTTAATGGTCTGTGGCAGGGACCCAATGTGAATCAGGTCGGTGGCAGAGATCCAACAATCATGGTCTGTGGCAGGGACCTTATTTCACCTGGTCCGTGGCAGGGACCAACCTCACGGTCGGTGGCAGCGACTGTGCGCCATAACTGTTGTGAAATCCTAACAGTTTAGTTTCATTGATAGGATTGTGCCTGGATCTCCTTCCCACTTTGTTCTGAACTGTTTTGTGTCTGACCAGTCGCTCTCAAAGGACTATTTATTGCTCTGAAGAATAAATAAGTGTTGGACTTTCAGTGGTGTGGAACTTAACTTTCTTGGAGCTAAAGGGTCCTACCTCCACCTGCGTGGAGGGCGGGAGTCATCCTCGAGGGAAGTTTTGGCTCTGGACGGGGACACAGGCCCGAAGGTAAAAAGTTATAGCTCACACCTCTGCACACAAGAGGATAGGAGCTGGTGGTACGCCACACTCTCCTCCCTGGTCCCCTAGACGAGAGCCATTGACCGAGAAGAGAAGAGAAAGAGGGAGTGAGAGGTGAGGTCGCTACAGTAGTTTGTTCCTTTTCCCCCTCCAATTTTTCTTATGGGATGCCCTTGCTCCTGGGCACAGGAGCCATTTTTGTATTTTTCCAGCCAATGGGGACATGGCTGTTACTAGGGGGGTGAGTGTATAACACTTGGTAACTGTGTGAGTCTGTAATTAGGTCAGGTAACTGCGGGTCAGGCTGGATGGCTCTACAGTGCAGGTCTCTACTACCTCCCCCTGGGTCTAGAAGCTGGTAGAAGCTTCTGGAAGTTAGTGGGCGGAGGTCAGGAGGTCCTGATCTGCATACTTAAGGGATCTTGGCCAATCCTCAGGCAGAATGTTCTGGCAGGCTGGCTAGGTCAGCCCTTAAATATGGTGGGGCTAGGCCAGCAGGAGAGTCGGGTGGAAGATGGAGTGCTGAAGAGGAGACTGTCAGTGGCCTAGGAAGGGCTCCCTATGTCTAAGGGGGCTCTGCCTCCAGGCAGGGTCTTGGGCTGGCTAGGAAGAATCCTTTCAGCAAAACAGTTCAAGAAGGAGCCTTGCCTAAGAGCAGCAGCAGGGAACAAGGAGGACAGTATATCAGCACACACAGGGATTCACAAGGGGAAGGACTGCCACATGTAGCAAGGTTTCAAAGTACAGCACTGTGCTTAACCCTTATCTCTTGTCCTTGGAGTCTTCGGAGCAGCCAGGTGGGTTGGCAGAAAAGCAGCCAGGTGGGCTGGTTGCCCTGCAGGCAGTGGAGCTGGGAGCAGTTCTACAAAAGGAGAAGAGATACTCCTGCATGCAATTTTGCAACATCTTGTGCTATTTTCCAAAGGGGGCTGAGAACTTCTGGTCCGTAAGGGACTTTGCCACTTATCCAAGAGACTGGGTGCTTCTAGCAAGGAGAGCAGTCCAGGATCTTTTCTCTGTACATGGGAAGGAAGTTGTCCCCATCTGTTGTTCTTCAAGTCGAATTTGGGCATCCCCATCCAAGTTGTTATCCCTAATAAAAACAACAAAAACAGGCCCAGGGACTGATTTATTATGTCTGGATGTGAATTGGAAATGCGTGTTGTCTCGCTGTGCAGGAATAGGGGAGCTTTTGCGTAATTAGTGCTACACACTTTAAGAAAAGCTAGTGGCAAAATTGTGAGTATAAGGTCTCATGCACACTGGACGTTATAAAAGTGCCAGTAGCATAAGCTGTAGCTGTAGAATGAGTAGCACCGTTTTTGCAGTAGCGTTTTTCAGTGTTTTTCAGGTAGCACTGTCAGATGTTCTAGGGAAATAAATTAAACATTTAATTTCCTGACAAACGATAAAGTTTTTTAGAGTTTGCGTTTCTTAGCAAAACTATACTCCCACAAAAGCTTATGGCTCAAAAACGCTCATAAATGCAGCTCATAAATGCAGCTCATAAATGCAGCTTTTTTCAGAGAGGGTTTTTACAGCTGAAAAACTCCTGTTCAAACCCACTAGTTCTGGGGGTTTTTTCCAGCCAGGAAATGCCCCTGTCAAAAAAACGCTGATAACAGCCTATGTGTGCACAGACACATAGGATAACATGCTGGAGAGTTTACTGGCTGCAGAAAAAAATGTTGTCCAGTGTGCATGAAGCTTTACCTCCCCTTTTTATGGGCATTATAATGCTCATTAATCTATAATGCCCCGTACACACGACCGGGTTTCCCGACGGGAAAACTGCGAGGAGAGCTTTTGGCCAGGAATCCCGGCCGTGTGTATGCTCCCTCGCAGTTTTTCTGACGGGGAAACTGCCAAAATCGGCTGGCTAAAAAAAGAGAACCAGCTCTCTTTTTTCCCGGCGTGTTTCCTGATGGACTTTTTTTCCTGTCAGAAAACCCGGCCGCGTGTAGCAGAAAACGGCCATTTTTGTCCATTTTCCTGTGGGGAAAAACTCAGATGGAGCAAACACAGGGTCGGGATTCCCGAGGAAAAGCTCTCATCTGAGTTTTCTCGATGGGAAAACCGATCATCTGTACGGGGGGGAAAAGTAGAGAGCAGGCTCTCGGTTTTCCCCTTGGGATTTCTGACGGATCTTTTTTCTGTCGGGAATCCCAGTCGTGTGTACAGGGCATAAGGCTCCATACACACTAGCGTTTTTCATAAGTTCAAAAAAAGGTTGAAAAAAAAACGTTTGATAAAAAACACTGATAGCATTTGTTTGTCCCAGCTTCTAGTAGCATTTTAGTAGCTTTTAGGAGCATTAGCATTTTAGTAGCTTTTAGGAGCATTAGCATTTTAGTAGCTTTTTTGCAGTACATGAAGGAAAAAGAAAGCTAAAAAAACAAAAAACTGTTAGGAGCATTTTAGAGGCAGTTAGGAGCATTTAGCAGCTATCAGCATTTTTTTATGCTGGAAAACCGCTCCAAAAAACTCTACAAGAACATATTTGTAACAGGAGTCACTTAGGGGCACAGGGTGAATGAGAACCCCACTATGATCTGTACTAGTCAGATTCAATGCTGTATACATTGTATATATTGTATGTATATTGTGTGTTGGCTGTTGTGTACTATTTGCTGTGATGGGGTGGGGTGTGACTGTATTCTATTGTTTCATGCTTAACGACGTTGCCTTTGTCTGGATTAACCCATCTCATACTCGGGGTGCCGTTACAATATTTATTTCTGCTCCTAGACGCTGAAGCTCAAAAAATGCTAATAGCCTAAAGTAGTGTGCATGGACACATAAGATAACACTATTTAGCTTCTAGGAGCAGAAAAAACAACAATAACAGCTTCTAGGACAGTGATGGCGAACCTATGTCATGCCCTCTCCGTGAGCATGCAAAGATGAAGAGCCTGCCATCCTGTACAAGGTTTATCTCATCCACACCGCACACCGGCCCCATGGAAATACATTTCCCACAGGGCTCTGGGGCCAGGGGAGATGTGTCCGGGGTGGGCGTGGACAAGATGAAGCGGTGCTGCCGGGTTGGATGCCGCATCTCTCATGGGCTGTCTCGCACAGCAGAGTGGCTGTTGACCAAAGCCGTCTCCTCCATCCTTGGCTGTGTATATCTACACAGCCTGGAGTAAGGATACCCATGCTGTTCTGAGGTCTGTACTATGTTTATTTTATTGTAGATGGATACAGGAGGGGGACAGACTGACCAGGAAGGGGGTTTGTATGAGGGACAGGGGTCTGTACTGAGGAAGGGGGTCTGTACTGAGGGAGGGGGTCTGTACTGAGGGAGGGGGTCTGTACTGAGGGACAGCGGTCTGTACGTACTGAGGAAGGGGGTCTGTACTCAGGGAGGGGGGGTCTGTACTGAGGGACAGGGGTCTGTATTAAAGGAGGGGGGTCTGTACTGGGGGACAGGGGTCTGTACTGGGGACAGGAGTCTGTACTAAGGGAGGGGGTCCGTACTGAGGGAGGAGGTCTCTACTGAGGGACAGGGGTCTGTACTGAGGGACAGGGGTCTGTAACTGAGGGACAGGGGTCTGTACTGGGGGACAGGGGTCTGTACTGGGGGACAGGGGTCTGTACTGAGGAACAGGGGTCTGTACTTAGGAACAGGGGTCTGTACTTAGTGGAGGGGGGGATTGTACTGAGGGACAGGTGTCTGTACTGAGTGGGGAGGGAGGTCTGTATGGTGGGAGGGGGGTCTGTAGTGACGTATACATCAACTGTGTTTCCAGATATATAGAGGTTGCGTCTCCAGAATAGCAGACTTGGGGCACTCTGGGAGGTTTTGTGTTGCAGTTTGGGCACATGGGTTCAAAAAGGTTTGCGATGACTGTTCTAGGAGCTTAAAAAAAGTTGGTGTGCATGGAGCCTAAATGTAAATGTGCATGTTTGCACAATGATTAATTCAAAGAATATTCAATGACTGGATATGAATATAAAGTGGTAGGATTATCGTTTTATCTCTGGAGTATATCCCTTTTTTTATGCATGCTAATATTCTGCTGGCTTTGGTAGCTGCAGCTTGACATTGCATGCTATTGCTCAATCTCTTATCTACTAGGAGCCCCAGATCTTTCTCCATACTTGATTCCCCCAGAGGTTCTCCCCCTAGTGAGTAGTTTGCGTGTGTGTTATTTGCCCCCAAGTCCATTTTGTTCAGGTCTTTCTGTAAAATTTCTTTATCCTGATGTGACGTTATTGCCCTGCAAAATTTTGTGTTGTCCGCAAAACTGAGATTGAGCCATTTATCCTATCCTCTATATCATTTTTGAATACATTGAAAAGAATTGGTCCCAAGACAGAACATTGGGGTACCCCACTTACCACTCCAGACCAGTCTGAGTACACGTTATTTATCACCACCCTTTGGACATGCCCCTGTAACCAGTTTTTTGCCCAAGAACAAACCTTATGGTCCATGCCTGCAGACCTCAGCTTGTAAATTAATAATTTATGGGGGACTGTATCGAATGCTTTTGCAAAATCCAGGGACACTAAATCCATAGGCCCTCCCCTGTCTAGTTGGCAGCTCACTTCCTTGTATAATGTTAACAGGTTGGTTTGGTAAGAACGACCCTTCGTAAACCCATGCTGATGACTACTAATGATATTTTTCCTTCAGTAAATTTTTGTATATAGTCCCTTATCATCCCCTTCAATAATTTACCCACTATTGATGTTAGGTTGACTGACCTATAGTTTCAAGGGATTTGTCGCTGTCCTTTATATTGGTACCACATTGGCTTTTCTCCAATCAGTTGGTACCAATCCTGTCAGTATGCTGCCTGCAAAGATTAAGAATAATGGTCTGGTTCTCTGAGGACTCTTGGGTGTAAGCCATCTGGTCCTGGTGATTTATTAAGTTTGTTAAGTCTTTCCTTCACTCCCGCCTCTGTTAGCCAACAAGAGTATGTCCTGTCATGTGACATTAACAGTATTGTCGCGGTCGGTATACCTCTCCTTTTCCTGCGTAAAAACTAAGGAGAAGAAGGCATTCAGTACAGTTGCCTTCTCTGTTTCATCCGTGACCATCCTCCCACTTACTGTTAATATACCTATAAAATTTCTTTGGATTTATTTTTTTACTCTCCTCCACTATTTTTCTCTCGTAGTCTTTTTTAGCCATCCTGATTGCGTTCTTATACTTCTTATTGCATTCCTTGTAGTGTTGGAAGGCTGAAGGTAACCCATCCCCTTTATATTGTTTAAAGGCCATTTTTTTATCTTTAATGAGGCTTTTTACATTATGGTTTAAAGTGGATGTAAACCCAAATTTTTTTATTTATTTTTTTGCTGTCACAATGTAGTGTATAAGATTTCCTATCATTTGTGCCAGGTCTTGCCACAAAGAGTTAATCCAGCTCTGAGCAATCCTCTTTTATTGTTCAGTAAGATAAAACGGACAAACAGAGTTACCTTTGTCTGTTCCGCCCCATTGCTTCGAGTGACAGGTTATTTACATATCTTGTGCACTAGCTTTAGACATTAGGCATTATTTTTTAATTCCCACCCCCACTCCTTTTCTGAAGTCATGTGGTTACTTTTCTGGATTTTTACTGGATGTTAGTGATCATAGCAGAAGGAACACACAAGAGAAGATGCATGTTGACAAGGGGAGTGTAGAGGTGGGCGGGGAGTCTACTGACATCACGACTCCACCCACCGAGCTCCAGACAACAGATTCACCCACAGAATCTGCAGTTTTTCAGGTCTCATAACAGACAGAGGGGAGACATTTGACAGATAAGGATACATGCAGGAGGCATCTATGTCCTTATAGATCAGCACTATGGCAGTAGTTTAGAAAGGATGAGAGTGGGTTTACATCCACTTTAACCACCCAGGTTTAACCTTCGCTCTTCTATAGTTATTGTCCATTGGAAAGCACTGTGTGATACCTTTGTTTAATATGTTCATAAAGCATTCCCATTTTTTTTCCATGCTCAATGATTCTAGGATTTGGTTCCAATTGATGTCATGTAGTAATGATCGCAGTTCAGAAAAATTGGCTTGTTTGAAATTCAGTGTTCTTAGGTTTTCCTCGTGCCTCCTTTTTCTATGATTTACGCAGCCCTCAAAAATTCCACTCGCCTGCTCACATTTTGCGAGTGGATTTTGAGGGCTGGCGAACTATGGCTGCCTGGGAGCGGGGGGTGTGAGCACTGCCGGCAGGTGGGTTGTATGGGAGCTGCTCTCCCAGTGATCGAAGGGGAAGATAGAGGAGAGCCGCCACCAGGAGGATCAGAGCGCCGGGAACATAAAAGCTTTCATTTCAATAGCTGTGTGTTCCCCCCCCCCCATGCACTGTCACATACAGTCCCTCCTCTTTGCCAGGGCACTTTGATAAATCCTTGGTCGAGTGATCTGTCTATCAACGTTCCCCAGACAAGGGGGAGGGGCTGTATTTGATGGCGCGCAGCGGGGAACACACAGCTATTTCAACGAAAGCTGTTTCCATTGCTTTGATCATCCAGGCGGCAGCTCTCCTCTCTCTTCCCCTGCACATGTAGGCTGCATTGGGGACACAGGCTGCATTGGGGACACAGGCTGCATTGGGGACGCAGGCTGCATTGGGGACGCAGGCTGCATTGTGGATGCAGGCTGCATTCGGGACGCAGGCTGCATTGGTGTACACGGGCAGGTTGCATTGTTGGGCACAGATAAAGTTGTTGTTAATATTTATGACCTAATTCTGCTAAATTACTGTTGGTAAAAACTGCATGCTATATAAAGTGATATTTAAGTGTTGCATTGTAATTGATGTCATCCAAGTTCGGGAATAATAGATTTAGCAAATTCAGGAATAATAGATTTAGCAATATGCTTGTGCTTTGATTGAACACAGCTAGTGCCAGTGTTTTTTTTTGGGGTGGGGGCGGAAAACAACCACCCATCCAGCACCCACGAGCAACACCCACACCCCCCGCCCCCCACTGTTTGCCGGTCGGTCAGGCACTTACCCCATCGGCTGCGGCGGGTGGCAGGCAGCGTGGTGCAGCGAGCTCCGGTCCTCTCCTCCATGCCGGCTTGCAGCTCCTCCCCTCCTAGGCATCCAATAGGATCTCCTGGGAAGTTTAGCAAATCAGGTGGTCCGGTGTCAAAACCCGCTTCCTGATTGGCCGAGAGGAGGATCAGTGTTACAACAGCGAATATTCATTCGCTGTTGTAACACATCTGGGTGGGATTGGAGAGAACTCTCTGCGACCCAAACTCACCCTATATTGAAGCCTATTAGAGCCTCTGGCTCTAATCTATGCTTGAAAAAAAAAACAGCCTCCCTGCATTGGAATCCATGCACCGGTGTCCTGAAAGGGGCCGGACGCATGGATAGGGGAGGCTGTGATGGAGGGGGCGGCGCCCGTGCACCCTTAATGAACGGGCTACCCCTGGACACAGTGGGAGCCAATCAGGGGGTCCCGCCGATCGTTCTCAGGAGGGGCAGAACAGCGGTCTGCCTTTGTAAACAAGGCAGACCGCTGTTCTGTAAGGGAGGAAATTGGAGATCTTGTGTTCCTGCTGAGCAGGAACACAGATCTGTCTTCCTCCAGTCACAGCATCTCCCACACAGTTAGAAAGCACTCCCTAGGAGCACACTTACCCTTTTTTCGCCCCTGATGTTAAACCCTTTCCTGCCCGTGTCATTAGTACAGTGTCAGTGCATATTTCAAAATTAGAACCAATCAATATACCAAAAACATGTAGCAGAATACATATTGGCCTTTATTTATGAAGAAATTTGTTTTTGTACATTTTTTTACTGGATATTTTTTATAGCAGAAAGTAAAAAATATTGTTTTTTTTTTTCAAAATTGCCGGTCTTTCTTTGTTTATAGTGCAAAAAAATAAAAACCACATAGGTGATCAAATACCACCAAAAGAAAGCTCTATTTGTGGGGGGAAAAAAGGACATAGTTAAAGTAACGCAGTGTCGTATCACAAAAAATGACCTGGTCAGAAAGGGGGCGAAAGTGGTTAATGAATACATGGACCTAGGGAAATTAATCAGCCATAACACTACAAACTGCAGCCACAACATATGAAGCCTTCATCACAAGGTAGGCAAACAAATGACACAGGGAATTTCACTATACTACTACCTAGTTAAAATGACAAAATTTTTTTTTTTTTAAAGTGTACAGTACCCTTTTGCTTTTGTGGTTTTCCTGTTCTGACCACATGATTTTGAGACATAATTAAAGCGGAGGTCCACCGTAAAAAAAAAAAGGCTCAAAAAATGTGAAAAATAAATATATATTTTTTTTATACTTACCAGAAATGGCTGTTACTAGGCAGATCGTCCTAATCTGCCACTTCCTCATCCGCGGTGATGTTCTGTTTTCTCTTCCTCGCGTTGCCTCCTGGGAAATGGAGGCGTGCTTTCTGGGACACACAGGACACACCGCCCATTCACAAAGCGCCGGGAGACTTGCGCATGCGCAGTAGGAAACGGGCAATGAAGCCGCAAGGCTCCACTGCCTGTTTCCTTTAGTGAGTATGGCGGTGCCGGGACCTGCCACGATCGACGGATCGGCCTCAGGCAGCCGACATCGTGGGCACTCTGGACAGGTAAGTGTGCTTATTAAAAGTCAGTAGCTACAGTGTTTGTAGCTGCTGACTTTAAAAAAAAAAAAATTAAAGCTGGACCTCCACCTCCCAAACAAATATTCTCTGGATCATCTTTACCTATAAATGTTAGTATCCAGTTATATGATGTATATTTAGAAAATAGTCCAGGCCTTTTTTATAGAAAGCTACTGAGCCAGAACCAGCTCTTGAGTGAGTCTATTCCACATTTCACAGCTCTTACTGTGAAGAAACCTTTCCGTATTTGGAGATGAAATCTCTTTTCCTCCAGACGTAAAGAGTGCCCCTTGTCCTCTGTGTGGTGGAATTACAGGTTCTATGCAGAGCACACAGCCTATATTTCCTGTGCTACCTAAGCACACACTTTAGATTCATCTTTTTGCGATAATGTTGTCTTTAGCTGTTTGCTAAGATCCACTCACCGTTCATCCCATCATTCATTCAAGGAAAGCACCATCACAGGTCTTATCATCAAGTCATCTCAGAGCAGAGTCTCCCTTGGGATAGCCAGCTCTCTTTATTTATAGTCAACATGGGCAACAAAAGAAGGTGTGGCTTCACAGAACAGCCATTCAGACATTTTGTATATTTTCAAAAGAACCAATCACAGACATGTTTAAATTCAAATACAATGCTAGCAGTGATGTGTGCAAACGGCTGTGTACAGGGGTCATGCTTTCTGTGAGACAAAGGAACAGTAGAAAGCATGGCTTTGTACAAAGCCATGTGCAAGCCAAACTTACTGCTACCAATGAAGGGAACTATATGACAATTATGCCTCAATGGACCACAACTGTCATATAGTTATGCTACTGTTCTTGTGGACACAGATCTGTGCGCTCTGAGTCATTTAACGCCCCCCGTCAGGAGGTGGCCAGTCCCCCGACGGGGCGTAAAACAACATCTCTAAATGGAGCAAACATCGCTGTTTCCATAGGAAGATTTTCCCACCACCGATCTTCCACCAACGTCTGTATGTGCAAATACGCTCAGATGAGCGCATTACAGCAAAACTGACATTGGGTGGACATCTGACAACATACATTAATACATTTTTCCACAACATCTGTGATGACCTAAAGTGAATAACTCACCAATTTCACTATATGGACCCCTTATGTATTTATACATGTTGATCATATCCCCCTTATTTCCTCTTCTCAAGAGAGAATAAATTCAGTTCCTCTAATCTTTCCTCATAGCTGAGCTCCTCCGTGCCTCTTATCAGTTTGGTTGCTCTTCTCTGCACATTCTTCAGTTCCCCAATATCCTTTTTGTGAACTGGTGCCCAAAACTGAACTGCATATTCCAGATGAGGTCTTACTAATGATTTGTACAGGGGAAAAATCATATCTTTCTCGCTGAAGTCTATACCTATACAAGAAAGGACAATTCTGGCTTTGGAAACCGCAGCTTGGCATTTCATGCTATTAAGCTTATGATCTAACAAAATACCCAGATCCTTCTCCACCATTGCTTCCCCAGTTCTACTCCCCCTAGTACAGGGGTGCCCAACCTTTTGAAGCGCGAGGGCCACTTAAGCGACTTGGGAACTGGTCGCGGGCCACAATCAGCGGAGGGGGCGGATGGCAGGTCCATGTCCACGCTGCATATGCAGAGGACTGGAGGTAGGACACAAGTCGGTTTACATCTGCCACTCCTTGGAGGTGAATGGAGGATCCAATTGTGTTGGACTGACCTTGTGAAAGGGGCCCATGGCTGCTTTCACACTGATGTGCTGCGGATTTTACCCACACCGCGGGTGCAACACAGTGTACCTTTGGCTTTTCTGCACTTTGCAATAGACTTCTATTATATTCTGCATGTTTGGTGCACTTTCAGAAAGCTCACTAAACTTGCAGGTAATAACAGAAGTCTATGGCTCAGTGCAGGTAACCCACAGGTGCCCTGCTCTGCATCTGCGGATTAGTTTGAAAGCAGCCCAGTAACCACTGCAGAACAGATATGCCCATATATACACTGATTTTAGTAATAACCTGACCTTTAATAACAGTATTCTATTCCATCCCAGAGCAGGAGGTCGCAGGCCACATCAGAGGGCTCCGCGGGCCACATGTGGCCCCCGGGCCACTGGTTGGGCACCCCTGCCCTAGTATGTATGACGCATGCATATTCTTTGCTCCCAAGTGCATAACTTTATATTTATCAACATTAAACCTCATTTGCCACATAGTTGCCCAAATGAACAGTGCATTGAGGTTGGCTTGTAAGTTGGAGACACCTTGTAAGTGTAGCGGGGTATTCCCCTATATTGGGAAGAAACTACATTACCCATAACCCCATTCTTGTGATGTTCCACCACAGAGACTCATGGGAGGGGTTATAAAAGGAGGAGGCTCGGCCGGGCTCGGCCTCTTTGGGGACACAAGACTTCACAGACGGATCCTCCTGTGCGGATGTGTCGGAGTGCAAGGCCTGAAGCCTGAGGCCTTGCTCTGCACCAAAGAGCCTTCCACCCTCCCCTCTGCGAGCCTGGGTGGCATCTGACTTTGTGAGCTACAGCCTTGTCGGATCGGGGGGGCCCGATCGTTGGAGAGATTGAGTGTGTGTGACACGACCGGTGGAGGTTTCCCGGACTGGATCCGTAGTCCGGCGGGTGAGAGGGCGTAAGCCCAGCTAAGATACTGTTGCTGTATATAGGCCTATAGACTGCCGTGGCCTACAAGTTATTTTCATACCCCTTGGATTAAAAAGTTATACTCTGTTTAAAGTGCACCACCATTACAGACCTGCCGGTGAAGAAAGAAGGACTAAGTTAAATATTAGAACCAGGCCTGGTGGGGATTCTAGCGTGTTTGATTACTGCGCCATAGGGCACTTAGTTAACGGTCGCCCGTATGGCGCACCTGTAGCGTGTGTTACTATATAGTGTGTTAGAGTGGCAGGACGCTGCCCTTAGGAGTGATTATCTTGAACTGTGATTACTGTTACCCCTTTATCCATATTGAGAATCAATGAGTAAAACACTTTACCTATTACAATTCATTACTGTGTCCTTGCTTAGTTATTCTATTGCATAGGACATATCATTGATTGTTAGTACTAGCTGTGCCAGAAGGGGGTAGAGCCTATTGCCGGGGGTTGGCGGAGCTGCACTCAGGGCCCAAATCAAATTCTGCGGCCTCCTTAGTTGGAGGTATCGCTACATAAGGATGTTATTCCTTTGCATAACTTGGTGTCATCTGCAAATACTGAAATGGTACTTTTAATCCCAGACCCTATATCATTTATAAATATATTAAAAAGTAAGGGTCCCAACACTGAACCTTGGAGTACACCACTGATAACCATTCAGAGTACGAATCATTAACCACTACTCTCTGAATATGGTATTTTAGCCAGTTTTCTCACCATTTACAAACACATTTTTCCAGATCTGTAGACTTTGCCTTACACATTAGCCATGTGTGGGGAACTGTGTAAAACGCTTTTGCAAAATCCAAGTCCACGGCCATCCCTCTGTCCAAGGTTTTGTCAATACCATCCCCATTATGGACATGAGCTCCCCCATGCACCTTTGTATACACAGAGCTGAAGAAGGTATTTAACAAATTTGCCTTCGCTTTGTCCCCAGTCACCCACTCTAGATTATTTTGTAAAGGGCCTACGTGCTCAGACCTGACTTTTTTACTATTAATATACTTCAAAAAAATTTGGGGGTTTGTTCTACTATCTTTTTGCTCCCTTGATTTTCTTTTTACATATTGTTTTTTTTATTTTTTGTAACATTTAAACTATGATAGTGTTCCTTCATTTTTATATTTTTTAAAAGCTCTTTTCTAGTTATTTGTAGTTTTTTTTTACTTTGGCATGAGCCACATTTCATTTTTAGTCTTTCAAACTTATTGCCCATTAGAATATACTTTGCAGTGAGATCGCATACAGTCTTTTTGAAGAATTCTCATTCATGTTGTGTTCATCAATGCCAATATTCCCTCCCAGTACACACGATCGTTTTTCATGCCGTTAAAAATGCCATTTTTTAAAATGGCCATTAAAACCGATCGTGTGTATGCTCCAGAGCATTTTTAACGGCGTGAAAAACGCCCATTAAAAATTTCGAACATGCTCTATTTTTTCACGTCGTTTTTCATGTCGTTTTTTTTAACGACGTGAAAAACGATAGTGTGTATGCTTTTACGAGGGGAAAAAAACCGCGCATGCTCAGAATCAAGTATGAGACGGGATCGCTCGTTCTGGTAAAACTAGCGTTCGTAATGGAGATAGAACATTCGTCACGCTGTAACGGACTGAAAAGCACGAGGCTGAAAAGTGCGAATCGCCGCTCAACAAAGTTTACTAATATGAAGGGTGGTGCCATTCGAATGGAACTTCCCCTTTATAGTGCCGTTCTACGTGTTGTACGTCACTGCGCTTTGCTCGAGCGTTTTTTTTAATGATCGTGTGGTTGCAAGACAGGCTTGAGAGGAAACATGAAAAAAAACGACGAGAAAAACGTTGGTTAAAAAAATGGCATGAAAATCGATCGTGTGTACACCGCATAAGTCTTGGAGAGAAGGACTCATCCTTGGAAAATTTGCTCTCTTAAAGTTAAGTGTTTTTAACTTTCCAGTATGTGATTGCTGCTTACAGCTTACATTAAATGAAATCATGTTATGGTCACTGCTACCCAGATGTTCTTTTAAATGAACATTAGTAATAAGCTGTGCATGGTTTTTTACCAGGTCCAACAGAGCATCATTTCTAGTTGGGGCCTCTATGAACTGTACCATAACATTGTCTTGTAATAGAGTTACACATTTTTGCCCTTTAACTCTTCCAGCAGTGCCATTACTCCGGTCAATCTCTGGGTAGTTAAAATCCCCCATTATTATCACTGTCCCAGCCCTTTCTATCTGTGCAAGGAGCTGAGTTTCCACCTCCTCATCGACACTTGGAGGTCTATAACAAACTCCAATGATTACTTTTGTAGTATTGCGACACCCATGTGCAGTTCCACCCATAATGCTTCAGCTTCATCACACTCTCCATCAACTAGACAATATTGAATGTGACTTATACCAGGCATTTTTCATCTCAGAGATTAGAACATTATCATCTTACTTTGGTGTTATAGTCTGAATTCTGCAACATTTTTGCATACAGATGAGGATATACTAATGATAGAAGAACAAGATTGCAAAAAAGGTAATAGATAGAATTACCAGTCCTCTTGTTGATCCCTGATTTGTCACTTGCAGCTCAATTGTTAGTAGATGGATCATTCCTAAGAAGGCTAGATGGAATTACTTTGGCCGGGTGTGCAGTAGTCAGTGGAGAAGGACAGATACTACATGCCTCGCACTTGACAAGCTCCAAGTCTGCACAGGCTGTAGAATTAGTGCATTGTCCAGCTTTGGAGCTTGTTGAAGATGATGTGGTAATTATTTTCAGGGATTCAGCATATGCTGTGGGATTTAACTATAGTTTTGTACAATTATGTAAAGAATGGGGATTTTTGAGGGCCTCTGGTTTCCCCATACAACATAGAGAATTGATTGAACGGTTACATATGCCTGTACAGTTACCGAAAAAAGTGGCTGTTGTAAAGTGCAAGGTGCACACCAGTTGTCAGAGAATACCAACAAGCTGTTTGGCTAATAGAAATGTGCAAGTAAGAAGACGTTTGGCTAATAGAAATGTGCATGCCAGAAGACATTTGGCTAATAGAAAGGTACATGGGCACACAGATGTTCTCAGGACAGCAAACAGGGATGCGCATGCGCACACGAGTAACGCGCACAATATATGTTGGCGCCAGACAGGTTATTTAAAGATGCCTCTGTCTGTGCTCTTAAAGATGCCTCTGCCTGTGCTCTATGCTGACTGGTCTTCAGCTTTCCCTGTGTTCTGTGTACCTCCAGTGGGTTGGAAACAAATACAAAAAATTCTGCGCTGCTGGTGAATGTGAGCAGCTACAATACCAATAGACAAAAAGGTGCAAAAACAATAACAAATAAAATGTAGCACTAATAAATATAACTGAAAAAAATGAATGAATAACACCCTGTGAAGAGAGATAACAATCCAGAATCCAATATCAATAGTCCAACATGATGAGAACCCAATCAAAAAGTCTCTGGTAATGATATCAAAGTAAGTTCGTGTTGATTAAATAATACTCAAATGGTGCTCCAAAAGAGGATATTCGTGATAATAAATCCAAACAATCTTGAGTAAATGTGCAGATAACCACCACCAATACAAAGGAGGCTTACCGGAATCAGTGGACCCTGCTAGACATACGTCTAGAGGGTCGGAATGCCCCAGAATACGCCCTTTATGTAAAAAATTATTCAATTTAATGGATAAGCTAGTGGGAAAATAAAATACTTTGAAATAAAAATGTAGCGTGGTGCTAAATTTAAGGGAAGTGTTCGAGTGGTAAATAGGCTCAAACACCCTAATTCTGTAGGATTCATGGACCATTTTGTCCTCGGGGGACAGTACTGGTGTGCAGTTCCCTGCGGCCTACAGGTGGCGCTGCCATGGTAGGCTAGGTTTGAACCGCCGATACAGTGCTGTGCCTTTTGTGTCCCCTCTTGGCAGTAGTACAGCGGGGCGGGGAACATGCTGTGCATGCCGGGAGAGGATATAAAAGGGGCCAAGCCCCAGGCACCTTTGGCCTGGGGGCTGATGTCCAGTGGGGTCCGCGCCCAGGTGCCTTCAGCCTGGGTGCACGTGTTCCTGTTCCATCTCGGGCACCTTTAGCCCGGGGTGAGGTACTATCCTGGAGTTCCTGCTGCCCTGGGTATGGAGGCCTAGGGGCGGGAGTAAAGCCTGGGGTCCAGAGCCTTCGTCTGGAGTCCGCAAAGGGTCGAGGAGTCTTTGGGTGCCGCCTCGTGTAGGGGACCCTGTTCCAGGGAAGGGAGGAACCTTCCGATGGTCCGATGCTGCAGGCACGGTGAAGGAAGGGTCTGTTGAATCCCTGGAGAGATGTCTTCCCCTTGATATGGGCTAGTTCTTAGAAGGAGAAGCTCAAGGTCATCCTGACTGTATCGGAGGCCTTATTCACCCGGCCCGTGGCAGGGGCCTTATACACCCTGGTCTGTGGCAGAGACCAAAGTTCTCCAGGTCCGTGGCAGGGGCCTTGTACACCCGGTCTGTGGCATAGACCAACCTCACGGTCTGTGGCAGAGACAGTGCGCCTAAAACTGTTTGAGAAACCTAAGCAGTGAAGTGAATGTGCTACGTTTGTGCCTGGACCTCCTCCACACCTTAAGCTGTCCTCTTTCTTTGCTCTAACCTTTTCTATCCGAGTACAGTTTATTTTGCCATGAGAGAATAAACTCAGAGTTGGAGTTTCAGCTGGTGTGGACATTGACTTTACTGGGAATTCAAGGACTTGCCTGGGTGTATTTGAACCAGGATCTTCCTGGTCCCACAGCTGCAACCTTACCTATTGTGCTACGGAGGAGATCTGGAGTTTTGGAAATGTTCTCTCAGTATTAAGCATTACCTTGGACTCACTAGCCCCACCTGCTGCCAGCTGTGAACAATTTTCAATCAAAGCAGCCCATAAAAAGGAAGTGATGCTATCTCTCAGCACCCGTTTGTGTGGAATAGCTCCCTGGGTGTTGTGACTGCTTTTTGATCTTGATTTTCGTGTTGAACTTCTGCCTGAATTCCTGACTACTCTCTAGCCTGCTGATTTTGTACTTCACCGCCAGCTTGTGTATGACCTTTGCCTGCCTGACCACTCTCTTTATTTCGATCGTGTACCGTTTTGCCTGATCTGTTGCCAACCTAATCTGCCTGACTACGTTTTCGCCTGAATACTCAGCACACAAGTTCCACTTCGGACACTACCTATCACAGGTACCTTACAACCGCATGCTGGAATGTTCTTTCTGTGAAGGTTTCGGAACAGGGGCAAACTTGTATAAAAGTTGTCCACATACAAGTGGTAGCCTTTCTCCAGGAGTGGGTTTATGAGTTCCCAAACGACTTTCCCGCTGGTTCCTATGTAGTCTGGGCAATTAGGGGGGCGCAGCTGGGTGTCCTTCCCTTCATATACAATGAAGGCATACGTATACCCTGTGGCTCGATCGCACAATTTATAGAGCTTCACCCCATAGTGGGCCCTTTTGGTGGGAATAAATTGGTTTATGCCCAGCCTGCCAGAAAATTTGATAAGGGACTCATCCACGCATATGTGTTGATCTGGGGTAAACAACTGGGGGAAGATTTCAGAAAAATAATTTAGTAGCGGACAAATTTTATAAAGCTTTGGGTCATTTCAGGGAGGGCACTGGGTATTGTCATTGTAGTGTAGGAATCTCATAATCATGAGATATCTGGTCTTGGACATTACTGAGGAAAAGATGGGCATGTGGTAGATGGGGCGGGATGACCAATATGAACGTAATACATTTTTTCTGTTTAGTCCCATACAGAATGTGAGGCCCAAATTTTTTTTTAAACTCCTCCACTGTAAGGGCTCTCCACTCGTAGGGGCGGGCATATTAGGACGTTGGGTTGCTTGTTATGAATTGTTGGGCATATAGGTTGCACTGGGCCACAATTGATGGAAGCATGTCCTCAGTAAAAATTTAATTGAAAAAAATCAATCGGGGCAAAATTTTCTGTGTCCACCTGGACTCCTGGCTGGGCAGTGAAAGGGGGAATGTTGGCTTCTCCTGAATTAGGAGGAAGCCACAAGGGGTTCTGAAGGGAATAGGGAAGGCTGGCATGGGACTTAACCCTTTGGGACGGAGGTGACACCCCACTGGTACGTGGCCTTGCTTGCCGTGGTACTGCGGTGCTGGTGGATGGTACTGCGGTGCTGGTGGATGGCACTGCCTCCTCAGCAGAACGCCTTTGTCTGGCGAGCAGGCCCTCCTCCTCCTTCTCCTCCTCCTCTTCTGAGGCTGTCAGTGTTCCACTTCTTAGTATAGGCTCATAGTCCACGTCAGACTCATAGTCTGAATTTGTGGAGGAATCCAAAGCGGAGAGCTCTCGTCGGCCGCAAGAATATTGTACGCCTCCTCGGCTGAAAATAATCTTCTAGCCATTGTTGGCACTGAAGACACGTGGCATTAATACGTGGCACTGATGGCACTGATACGTGACACTGATACGTGGCACTGACAGGTGGCACTGATGGCAGATGGGACTGGTAGTTGCTCAATCATCAATGACATCTGCCTCCTGCAGACATGCATACTTTGGCTGCACCCATGCAGCGTCTGACTCCTCTCAAAGGGATTGGAGTCCACCTCACTCCCCAGGCACAGACTTCCTGTCTGTTGGGCGGAGCCCTGAGCCTTAGTCAGGTCATAACTAAATAGCCCAACACACAGCTGTGCAATCAGCGTGTCTTTCTCTACAAAAACTGGCATAAACCAGCAATCTTTAAGGTCGCACAGGGTCCCACCTCCACAATAAATATATATATATATAAAATAAATAAAGCTGCGCAAAACTTGGAAAAAATGCCCAGAGCTCAGTCTCTACAATAAAGGCGAACAACTGGTTACTAAAATATTCAGAATGATGCCAAACCAAAAATTCACCAATGTTATAGAAAAAGGTCCTGTTGATAAAACAAAAACTGAATCCTCAAGAAAATGTCCAACAGAGTGATATCAATAAAAATAGGATTTTTAGAACAGCTTACCTGTAAAATCCTTTTCTTGGAGTACATCACGGGACACAGAGCGACATAGTCATTACTATGTGGGTTATATAGATACCTTCAGGTGCTGGCACTGGCAACTTCCAAAACCGGAAGTACCCTCCCCTATATAAGCCCCTCCCATCCGGGAGTACCTCAGTTTTGTAGCAAAGCAGTAAGTGTCCCCAAAAGAGGGGTGGGAGCTCTGTGTCCCGTGATGTACTCCAAGAAAAGGATTTTACAGGTAAGCTGTTATAAAAATCCTATTTTCTTTCTCGTACATCACGGGACACAGAGCGACATAGTCATTACTATGTGGGATGTCCTAAAGCAATGCCCAATGAGGGGGGGATACACCATACATAAGCTGAGCGCTATCAGACATGAGGATCTTTTGCGGCCTGCAACACACTGCGCCCAAAGGCGACATCCTCCTGACTTCTAACGTCCACCTGGTAGAACCTAGTAAACGTGTGTACTGAAGACCATGTTGCGGCCTTACAGATTTGAGCCAGGGAGGCCTGGTGATGCACTGCCCATGAAGTTCCAACTGCTCTCGTGGAGTGCGCCCTAACTTTGAACGGAGGCGGTCTCCTTCTCAAGCCATAGGCTTGCATTATGACCTGTCGAATCCACTTGGCTAAAGTAGATTTTGACGCTGCCTGACCCTTTCTGGGGCCTTCCGGCAGAATAAACAAAGTATCCGTTCTGCGAATCTGAGCAGTGGCTTTTAGATAAGCTTTAACTGCTCTTACTACATCCAAAGAATGCAATAACTTTTCCTCTACCGAACTAGGTTTGGGGGAAAAAAAAAAAGAAGGAAGAACCACATCTTGGTTCAAATGAAACCTCGATACCACCTTAGGAAGAAAGGCTGGATGAGGACGTAACACTACTCTGTCCTTATGGATAACCAGATATGGCTCTTTACAGGACATAGCTGCTAATTCCGACACTCTTTTAGCCGAACAAATGGCTACTAGAAAGATCAATTTCCTGGTGAGAAGAACCAAGGAAATATGCTGTAATGGTTCAAATGGTTGTTTCTGTAGAACCAACAGAACCAGGTTTAGATCCCATGGACATATGGGAATATTAACCGGAGGACTAATACGCATCACTCCTTGTATAAAGGCTTTGACTAGTGAAATGCGAAGCCAAGGGCCTTTGAAAAAATATTGACAAGGCCGAAATCTGACCCTTGATAGTACTCAAGGCAAGCTTCCTATCTACAGCCCACTGTAGGAAGTCCAGAATCCTACCTATTACGTACTTACGTGGATGCCATTTCTTGGCCTCACACCACGCGATGTACGCCTTCCAGATTCTATAGTAGATCTGCCTGGATACCGGCTTCCTGGCATTGATCATGGCAGATACCACAGGATTAGAGAGCCCTCTCTTTTTTAGAATGTGGGCTTCAATAGCCAGGCCGTCAAACCTAGGGCTGGTAGGGAAGGGTGGTATATCGGTCCTTGCGAAAGCAGGTCCGGACGACGTGGGAGAGTCCAAGGACTCCCCACTGACATTTTTACAATCTCCGCGTACCATGCTCTTCGGGGCCACGCTGGAGCCACCAGAATCACTGGTTTCTTTTCTACCCTGATTCTGCGGAGTAATCGAGGTAACAATTGTGGCGGTGGGAATGCATATATCAGCTTGAACTGATCCCAAGGGAACACTAGGGCATCCGAGCCGCAAGCTAGGGGATCCCTTGTCCGAGAGACAAACCTGTCCCCTTTGCGTTGAATCTGGATGCTAGCAGATCTACATCCGGTGTTCCCCACCGCTGACATATTGTCCGGAAAATCTCGGGGTGAAGGGACCATTCCCTTGGGCATAATTGTTGGCGACTTAGAAAGTCCGCCTTCCAATTCTCCACTCCTGGAATGAATACCGTGGATATGGCTGGGACATATGTTTCTGCCCATTTCAGGATGTAATTTACTTCCCTCTGGGCTGCACGACTCCTGGTGCCACCCTGATGATTGATATATGCCACTGCTGTGGCATTGTCTGTTTGAATTCTGACAGGGGACCCTTGGAGTTTGGATGTCCATGCTACTAGGGCATACCGGGCTGCTCGTATCTCTAAGTGATTGATGGGCAGGGCTTTTTCTGCATCCGACCATCTGCCCTGGAGAGACCATTGCTCCAGTACTGCTCCCCAGCCTATAAGGCTGGCATCTGTAGTGACCACCTTCCAAGAAAATGGACTGAAGGATTTTCCTTTTTCCAGATTCTGGGGAACCCACCACCAACGGAGGCTCTTGCGAACGGAAGGGGACAAGGACATTGGTAAGTCTAGGGCCTGAACTTTTTTGTTCCAGGCTGACAGTATGGCCCTTTGCAAATTCCTTAAATGGAATTGACCGTAGGGTACTGCTTCGAATGATGCCACCATTTTTCCCAGCAGCCTCATGCCCAGGCGTATGGACGGCTGTCTTTTTGTACCCACTAGGTGGATCAAATCTCTCAAAGACAACACCTTTCCTCGAGGCAAGAATATTTTTCTCTGGCCTGAATCCAGCCTTAGCCCCAAGTATTCCAGACTTTTGACTGGTTTTAGGGCTGACTTGTCTCGGTTGATAATCCAACCGTGAGATTCCAGATACTTGATTGTCTTGTGAACGACCACTTCTAGTTTTTTCACTGAGTGGTCTATCAGCAACAAGTCATCTAGATATGCCATTATCATTACACCTTGTGTTCTTAGATTGGCCAATAAAGGGCCAGAATTTTTGTAAACACTCGTGGTGCTGTGGCCAGACCGACGGTAAGGCTCTGAACTGAAAATGGTGCCCTTCTACTGCAAAGCGTAGAAATTTTTGGTGGACTGGAAAGATGGGAATGTGCAAATAAGCATCTTTGATGTCGATCGCGGCTAACCATTCCTCCCCTTGTAGGGCAGTGGCCACCGATCGGATCGACTCCATCCGAAAAGTCCTGATATACAGGAATTTGTTTAGCCCTTTTAGAATTAATATGGGCCTCACGTCCCCGTTTGCTTCGGGACTGTAAAGAGGTTTGAGTAAAACCCGAACCCCCATTCTTCCAGGGGAACCTCCATAATTACTCCTTGGAGCAATAGTTGTTCTAGTGCCAACAGGAGGGATTAACTTTGGGGGAGGTTTTGTACCTCTCCTGACCCAGGGTTTCTCATTACCCTGCGATTGTCCCTGATTTTTACCCCCGGGATTTGACCGAGGAGGCCATCGGAACTGTTTCACAGCCGATGCCCCAGGGACTGGAGAAGCAGGCCTCTTAAAAGAGGGACCTCTAACTCTGTTTTTAACCGGCAAGAGTGTATTTTTACCGCTGGAAATTTTCTGGATATATTTGTCCAGGTCTTCCCTGAATAAGCGTTTACCATGAAATGGGACGCTAACCAGCCATTTTTTACAGGGAGCTTCAGCAGACCAGTTTTTGAGCCATAGAAGCCTACGCATATGTACTACAGACAGCGTAAGGCGGGAGGCCTGATGGATTAAATCCTTTATGGCGTCAACCGCAAAGCATAAGGCTCTAGGTAGATCAGCTAGGGCAAGGGCCTGCTGATCTGGCAAGTCCCTTAAGACCTGTTTCAACTGATCCTTCACTAGCTGCCACTGCTGGTTGTGTCACCAAGCTTGCTTTAGAAAAAAGCATATTTTAATAAGGACTCCAATTTTTTATCTATTGGGTTCTTGAACATTTGGACATTATCCACTGGACATGTCAGTGATTTATACACACAAGAGATAGCTGCGTCCACTGTAGGGACCTTCCATTTTTTGATGAACTTATCCTCCATGGGATAGACCACCGGAAATCACTTGGGGGGAGTAAATATTTTCTCAGGATGTTCCCAATCCTGGTAAATGAGCCCTTCCAGTAAAGGGTGAAGTGGAAAAGAACAGACAGTCTGGGGGCTTCTAGCGACCCCAACGAGGAGACAGTAGTGGTTGATGGTTCCGCAAGGTGCATTTTAAATGCTGATCGGACCATGTTAGTCAGAGACTGAACCCATAATCTTTCAGCTTGAGATGCTGAGAAAGGTTCCTCCACTGTTGATTCCTCTATAACAGAATCAACCTCATCCTGATCCCCTTCAGGCAGGTCGATCCCTGTATGGGACTGTTGCTCTGCTAACAGGCACTCTGAAGGAGGAGACGGAGATCGGGCGTGCTTTCCCTGTGACAGGGAGGCAGCGATCAATGTTGACAATCTCTCTCTAATCCTCCCAGAGCTGAGGAAAAAACCTCCTCTGTTACATACACAGGAGCAGGTGAACTGAGGACAGCCACAGTACCAAGTACCCCTGCGGGGTCTCTACGGTCACTTACCTCTGAATTTTCAGGGGAGACTGGTGCAGCAGAAGCATGCCCAAGATCCTCAGAGCCCGATGAGACCCCCTTCCCTTCCTGGAAGATTTAGTTCCGGAGCTTCTGGACGGCATATTCCTAAGCCCAAAGCTGAGGTATTCCAGCCGTAATACACCACTTTTACTGAGAATAGTCTAGCACAATTGCTGCTATATAACAGTTGGTGTCTACTAAAGTGCCTTTCTAGGGGATGCCTGCATCAACCGCCTCTGTGTGCCTTTTTACTGTTGCTAGCTCTGTCTGTGCACTTCAATAGCCAGCTGTGATTGTGCTTTAAAACACGCTGGACGCCCGCACATGCGCAGTAGCGCCGCGGCGCACACCGAGCGTCATCCACCCGCTCCGCCCCTTTTTCCAGATCGCCTCTATATATAGAGGCGCGTGCACGCGCCCGCGCGTGGGCACGTGCGCCTTCGGCGCTCTTTTTTGAAAAAAATAAGGAGCTAGATGGGAGCCAGGGTCCCTGCCGCAGGGCCCGGGGATGGATGAGCGCAGCAACAGGGCAGAGGAGACAGCTTCCCAGCAGAGAACTTACCAACTGCCTGGATTTGATTTTGGAAGAAAAAAAATCCACATTTGCAAGAAAAAGAACCATAGCGGCCTCTAGTGTTTAACACAGGTACCGCGGTCTTACATTTTTTTTTTTTTTTTTTTTTTTCTTGCCTACTATTAAAATTTTTACATTTTCTCAGTAGTACAGGCATGCACAGAATATTAGCGGGAATACCTTAGGTAACAGGCAGAAAGACAAAATAGGCTTGGGGGTCCCCCAATAGAACCAAGTTCCTGAGGGCCCCCACTTACCTTTTCCTTGCCGCAGGACTCTGTTTGGTCCACAGAAGCCCAAACTTCACCTATCACGGCAGGCATTGTAATTAAACCTTCAGGGACCGGGTTCCCAAGGATTCCACTCCCCTGGACCTGTATAGCACCCTGCACAGAAAACATCTTGGTCGTGGGTATGACCAGAGCTCTGGATCCCAGGGTCCAGCCCTCCTAAGAGAGGCATTACAGGCAAAACCTTGCTCTTCTCTTTGCAAGGCCCGGGTACCGACCGTTTAGCTATGAAGCTTTTTTGGTCGGATCCGGAATAGCTTACTGAGGCCCAAAAGAACCTGTACGCAAGCTCAGTGAAAACACATGTTACTTCTTGGCCAACACCTTAGACACTGGCAAAAAACTGAGGTACTCCCGGATGGGAGGGGCTTATATAGGGGAGGGTACTTCCGGTTTTGGAAGTTGCCAGTGCCAGCACCTGAAGGTATCTATATAACCCACATAGTAATGACTATGTCGCTCTGTGTCCCGTGATGTACGAGAAAGAAAGTCTCCTAGATCACTGTCGGTGACTTCAAACTTCCGAACACCCAATGAAAAAGTGCTGTTACTCTGATAGATAAAGGTTCCACCACCATTAGAGTTTACTGCCGCTTACCGGAACACCTTATCCCTTCAGAGATCAGTGAAGGCAAATGGCTGTTATCCCCTGCCAGGGTCTCTGAGTGGGTCTGTGAATCTGAACTCCTCCACTAGATTACACGCCAGTCCTCTCCATATAGCCCGGAGTCATAATGCCAAAAGACAGCCTAAAGACAGCCCGTTCCTTCCAGACTTTTGGTATGTTGGTGACGTCAGCACGCCACTCCTCCCTATGTCGTTTCGTCACAGATGACGTCTTTCTCTACAAAAACTGGCATAAACCAGCAATCTTTAAGGTCGCACAGGGTCCCACCTCCACAATATATATATATATATATATATATATATATATATATATATATATATACACACACACACACACACACACACATATACACACATACACACATACTCGATTGAACATCTTTCTCAAACCCAATAGTGCAGCAGAATTCAACAAAACACCTTTGGTTTCTTATCCTCTGGACCCAAGTGGAACCAGGGGGTCCCAGAACAGAACACCTTAGCACATATTCTGCCTCAGAACTTAGTTTCCCAACTTTGCAATACATGATTATCATATGCCAGGTATGTCCAAAGTCCGGCCCACGGGCCAATTGCGGCCCGCGTTTTGGTTTAATGTGGCCCCCCTGGTAGTTTGGATATATATATACTGTATTTATCAGGGCTGCCTTGGAGGGGAAAGAGAGGGGTGGGACGAGTGCCGTCAGATTACATACAGGAGAAATCTCCTGTTTACTTCGGCGGCATCTGTCATAGGAAGTCCCCTCTCCTGGGCAGCCTTTTGACGACTGTTCTGTCTATCATAGGAGGCGGGACTTTGTAATAAAGAGGCCTCCGATTAAACAGGAGATTCTCGTATGTAATCTGTTGCCGCTCGTCCCCCCCCCTCTCTGTCCCCCCTGAGGCTGCTGATGGGCATGGATCAGGCTGCACTTATGGCAATGGTAAGGCTGCATTTATGGCAATGGTGAGGCTGCATTCATGGCAATAGTGAGGCTGCATTCATGGCAATAGTAAAGCTGCATTCATGGCAATGGTAAAGCTGAAGATGGGCACTGATTAGGCTGCATTGATGGGCACTGATCCTTATTTTGCTCCACAGTTCTTTATTTAAGTGAAGGTGCGTGTTATACGCATGTGCGTGTTATACGCCGATAAATACGGCATAACACGCCCAAGCTCATCCTTAGTCCTAAGCGGCGCTCAGGGATTCTTTGGGGCCACAAGATATATATATATCCAAATAAAACGCCCAAGCACATCTCTTCACCTCACACAGCCACAAAGGCAAGAGAATTCTTGTTGGGCAGTGTATTAGTGCTCGGATGAACACAGAATTAATTTTAATGGTTCAAAGAATGTACTGTTTCTTCTTTATTACAACAAATTTTTGCACATCTTTTTCTCTGTCAATTGGAAATTACCTTGATTGTCATTTTGCGAATTTGCACATTTGATTATCTTTGCACAAATTGACAATTTTTTGCACTTGCTAATTTTGCACATACTGTTTTGGCACTTGGATTTTATTAGTGGTTATTCACATTTTAGGTATTATTATTAGAATTATTTATTTATGTAATAAGCGCCACAATTATTTATTCGCCAATTATTTTTAGTGTGAGAGCACCTTTTCTTGTCGGCGGCGACTTATTTCGATTATAGCTAGTGATTGGTTTGCACATTAGTTTCCCCCTTTTACAATGTACCAGATAGCCATTCACATGGGGGGGATCTGGGGGCCCCTTGTTAAAGGGGGCTTCCAAATTCTGATAAGCCCCCTCTCCGCAGACCCCCACAACCACGGGCAAGGGTTGTGAGGAAGAGGTCCTTGTCCCCATCAACATAGGGACAATGTGTTTTGGGGAGATCCCAAAGCACCCTCCTCATGTTGAGGGCATGGGGCCTGGTATGGTTCAGGAGGAGGGGCGCTCTCTTGCCCCCCTTTTCCTGCGGCCAGCCAGGTTGCGTGCTCGGATAAGGGTCTGGTATGGATTTTGGGGGGGACCCCCATGCCATTTTTTTTTTGTCCGTGGTTCCTCTTAAAATCCATACCAGACCTGAAGGACCTGGTATGGATTTTGGGGGGGGGGGGGGGGGACCCATGCAATTTTAAAAAAATTTTTTGCCTGTTCGCATGTCCTGCTGCGAACCGAACCGGGGGGTGTTCGGCTCATCCCTATTCATAAGTAACAGGTAGTCTTTTTGGCTCAGCAACATCAACTCTCAGGGTAGGAGTAGAGACACAACAAACTTCACACTTGTTTGTATACCATCTTTGAATACGTCACCTACACCTGCAGATAAAAGGCACCTTCATCCCAGAAACATAGTATTTTTAGGGATAGCAAAAAAAAAAAATAGGGATTTTAATGGTGCCATAACACTTCAATTTTATAATAACATATTCTTTATTTCATCCCAAACTTAAAAAAACTTGAAGCATACAATTGCTCCCCAAAAAAGGAAATCATTTATGACATCTGTATATAGCCTAATCATTCAAATGGGCACAGCCTGTACAGAGCTGGGGAATGCTGTGAGCATCCGTTGCTGTTCTATTGATGGGACATTGTGTCCCCTGTAAATGGAAGGATCTTATTGATACACTTACCGTTATCAACTGCCTACATATGATGACAACTTAGCTTATCTAGTGTGGAGTGATATCCCTGGATTGTGCTACCTTTTCCTATATACTCTTTCTGATTAATCCAGAAATATTGGACCGCATTTTAAGAAACACTGGCTCTTGTATGCTCAAGTGCCTGTTGTTTGAATCTTGATAAATAGATCTTTTGATGGTACACAGTTAGCCACACTAGGTCAGGACCAATGTCCTTACTACATATGAGAATATGTAGTGTAGCGATACCTTCAACTAAGAGGGCCGCAGATTTAGTTTGGGCCCTGAAGACAGCTCCGCCAACCCCTGGCAATTTACTCGACCCCCTACTGGCACAGTTAGTTATGGCAACAATATAATTCTTATGCTATATGATTAAACTCAGACACCAAGGCAATAATGAAAGGGGTATCTAATTTTCTTTAGATTGTGGTAAAAAAGGTTAACAGTGGTAACAGTTTACATGAAATAGGTTGCAGAGCCCTGCAGCAATAAACACACTATGCATTAATAGAACAGTAAAGGCGCGCTGCGTGGGCGACCGTTAACTAGGCGCCCTGTGGCGCAGCAACTAAATGAACTAACTAGCTGGCCAGGCCTGGCTCAGATACCCAAAACTCAGTCTCTAGGGGATGATGGTTTCTTCACCGGCAAGTCTTTAAAGGTGGTCCTTTTATAACCCCTCCCATGAGTCTCTGGGGTGGAAACATTGCCGAAAGGGGTTCTGGGTAAGGTAGTCTTGGGAGTCTTAAAGGGGACCCCGCTACACACTCCCCCCACTTAAATTCTTTGGTCCCCAAAGAAAATTCTAGCATACACTGCGTACAACCCCAGACAACATTGCATAAGAGGTTGGCATAGGGAATTCCCACCAAAACCGAGGGGTTGGATTCCTTTGCCCACTGGTCACACTATCATGAGTGGCCTGCCTAACTGTGCCAGAGAGTGAGTGGGGGTTGCCCTCCACCAAATGAACAGTGGAGGGATCCGGATTCTCTGCACTCCTCCTGGCAGTGACCACAGAATCTTCTGAGCTCTTCCCCATTTGTGGGTAGGTCAACTTTCTGGGAGGCCTTATGACTCTGCGAGCCCTTTGTTCCCTTGGGGTTTCTGGCTCTGGCGCCACAGGCTCTTCTTCTGTTACAGGTTCAGGCGACACGGCAGGCTCTGTAACATCTGCTTCAGGAGCCGAGGGATACATAGAGTCTCTAGGGTCCTGTTCAGTGTAAATATCACAGGCATCTTCCCAGTAATATGATGAAGGACTAGACGGGATGAATTCAGCGGCTTCTGCATTCAGTTGTCCATCTATAGTGTCTTCAGTAGTTGGAAGATCTATAGCAGAAGTTCCTGGAGTTGGGGAAGACCACAGCCAGTCAAGTTCTCTTCCTTCATCTCCACTGAGTTCAGAGGCCTCTCCATCTTCAGCCCGAGAGGTCTGGGGGTATCTAGAATAGAGACTGGTTCAGGGGAGTCCCTCACTGGAGGTATCCTGACCGCTTCAGCAAGTGGGAGCAGGTGGTTTCGATGCCACGTCTTCAGTGGTCCTACCTTTCCTTCTGGCTTCAACTTGTAGACAGGTAGGCCCGGCAGCTTCCTACAGATGACATAGGGTTCAGATCTCCATCTGTCTGCAAGTTTGTGTTTTCCAGGGACCCCCAGATTGCGTAGCAGTACTTGGTCCCCGGGCTGCAGGTCTTGCACCCGGACCTTCAAGTCGAAGTTTCTTTTGTTTCGGGCTCCCCTTTGATCTGAGGCCGCTTGAGCTTGTTCATAAGCTACTTTCAGGCTGTGTCTGAGCCTTTCCACATATCCTTTGTGGGATGTGGCTGAGGAATGGTCTAAAGAAGTGCCAAAGGCCAGGTCCACAGGCAACCTCGCTTCTCTCCCAAACATGAGTCGATATGGGGAGTAGCCTGTAGCATCACTAGTGGTGCAGTTGTAAGCGTGTACTATAGCTGCTATGTGTTTGCTCCAATGTTGTTTCTTCTCACTATCCAGAGTTCCCAACATGTTGAGCATGGTTCGGTTAAACCTCTCCGGCTGAGCATCTCCCTGTGGGTGGTAAGGTGTGGTTCGAATTTTCTTGATTCCTAACGAATCCAGGAGTTTCCGGATCAGCCGACTCTCAAAGTCCCTTCCTTGATCTGAATGAAGTCGCTGGGGCAGCCCATAATGGACAAAATACTTCTCCATAAGTACCTTGGCTACTGTGGAAGCCTTCTGGTCTTTGGTTGGGAAAGCTTGGGCATACCGGGTGAAATGATCGGTTATCACCAGAACATTTCCTAGTCCACTCAGGTCAGGTTCGAGGCAGAGGAAATCAATGCATACCAGATCCATTGGGCCTTGACTTTGTAGATGGCCCATTGGGGCAGCTTGATGGGGTAAAGTCTTCCTCTGGATGCAGCGTGCACATGAATGGCAGTACTCTTCCACTTCTGCCCTCATGCAGGGCCAATAGAACCGACTTCTGACAAGTTGAAAGGTCCTTTCCGCCCCTAGGTGGCCATGATTGTCATGTAGGGCAATCAGAACAGTCTCTCTGTGTTTTTCCGGAAGAAACAATTGCCATTTGTCTTCCAGGTCATCAGAGGGGCCCCTTCGGTAGACCACTCCCTGATGCACCTGTAACCTGTCCCACTCTTTCATCAACAGGCGAGCTTCCTTTGAGGAGTGACTCAGGAGTCTGTTTGGATCCTGATTCTCCAGGGCTTCCAGAACTAATTTCCCCATGGGGTCTTCTAATTGGTCGCATCTTAGTTCCTTCTTGGACAGCTTTGGCAGATGGTCTTCCTCCAGTTGCGTTACTCCACAGTATTGTTTGGGGACTCCTACCATGGTAACTCCTATCTGTTCCACCCTTGAACCCCCTCTGGCTTGTAATTCAGCCCCTTGACAAAGGGCCCGCACCCCGTCAGGTGCCACTTGAGTCCAGTCTTCCATGTCACGGGTGGGACCATGAGATCTCCTGGACAGAGCGTCTGTATCTCGATTCCCAATCCCTGGCCTGTAATTTAGGCTGAAATTGAATCCAGACAATGCGGCCAGCCACCTGTGTCAAGTGGCGTCCAGCTTTGCTGTAGTGAAAAGGTAGGTAAGGGGGTTGTTGTCGGTCTTCACAGTGAACTCCGCCCCATACAGGTAGTCTTTGAGCTTGTCTACTACCGCCCACTTAAGGGCCAGGAACTCCAGCTTGTGAGTGGAGTAGTTTTTCTCAGAGGGGGTCAGGCTCCTGCTCACGTAGGCAACAGGCCGTAGTTGCCCTTCGTGTTCTTGGTAAAGTACTCCTCCCAGACCGTCATGACTAGCATCTACGTGTAGTTCATAGGGTTTGGTTGGGTCTGGTAGGCCAAGACTGGGGCAGTGGTTAGGCTCTTCTTCAACGCCTGGAAGGCCTCTTCACACTTCTGGTTCCACTGATCTGACTGACTCTCCCGGCTTCCTGGGCCCTGAGTCGTCCTCTTCCCCCTCAGTCTTGAGCAGTTCATTCAATGGTCTAGCAATTCGGGCGAATCCTTCCACAAACCTCCTGTAATAGGAGCAGAACCCTAAGAAGGATCTGAGTTCTGTTACTGTGGTGGGTCGTGGCCAGGAGGTAACTGCCTCCAATTTCTCAGGGTCTGTGGCCACCCCTTCTTCAGACACTATGTGCCCCAGATAGTTCACAGAGGACTGGTAGAACCGACACTTCTCAGGCGAAAGCTTGAGTCCCTCCTCACTGAGTCTCCTCAACACTTTTTCCAGTCTCTCCTCATGTTCCTCCAAGGTTCTCCCAAAGACAATGACATCGTCCAGGTATACAAGGACTTCAATAAGGTTCATGTCTCCTACAGTCTTCTCCATGAGACGTTGGAAGGTAGCAGGAGCTCCAGACAGTCCCTGGGGCATTCGATCAAACTCAAAGAACCCCACTGGGGTTATGAAGGCTGTCTTCTCCTTGTCTTCTGGATGCATAGGGATCTGATGGTATCCACTCTTGAGATCCATAACGCTGAACCACTTGGCTCCAGACAAACTCTGTAAAGCGTCCTCTATCCTCGGAGTTGTGTACTGGTCGGGTATGGTTCTCCTGTTGAGTCCTGTAGTCTATACAGAGCCTCAATGACCCATTCTTCTTCCTGACCACCACTATCGGGGAGGCATAGGGGCTTCTAGACTCCCGGATCACACCAGTCCTCTTGAGTTCTGCAAGTTGTTCCCTTAGATCCTCCAGATCTGCTAGTGGGACCCGCCTGACCCTCTCTCTGAAGGGCTTATCTTCTTGGAGGCGGATCCGATGGGTGGAACTCCTTGCACATCCCACATCAAACTCATCTTTGGAGAATATCTTCTCCCATCTGGTCAACTGGGCCTTGGCTCTCTCTTTCCAAGCCCTGGGCAGATTCGGGTTTTCCATGGACAGCTTCTCCCAAACATCTCCTCCTTCACCCGTCCCCTTGACTTCTGACAGGGTAACAGGGGCAGCAGGGCTCACCTGGCCCAGCAGCATCCTGGCTGGGATTTCCATGGGGCCATCTGTAGTGGTCCTAACACTCACCGGAACTCTACAATGGGCCTTCTTCAGGGCCTTCAGTGGAATCACTTCTGGTATCACTTCCAGACTGGGGGACTCTTTCCTTGGGTCGGACTCCAACATGACAAAGGGTCCAGACTGCTCCCAAGTAAGCTTCACAGTGGCTCTGAGACAGGTTACTTCGCCGGGCTGCAACACTACCCCTTCTCTTCCAAGTCTCAAGTCTCCACACCTTCCCTATCCCCTCTCCAGGGGTCTTCTGCTCTAGGACCAGCCATTGGTAGGCCATCTTCAGCATGGGGTGGATCTTGGTGGCCGCTTGCCCCTCTTCCACTAGAGGGGTCAAGAGTCTTCAGACCAGGTCCGTGTTCGTCCCTATTATAAGGGAACTCTTGTTGGCTCCTGGCGGTCGAGGGCACACAACTGCCAGGGTGTCAAACACTTCGGCCTTCCCAGCCACGGATGGGTCAAAATTCATCTTGACGGGCAGATAGCCATCGTAGGGGAAACTCTGGGTTCCAATCCCACATATTTCCAGTTCCTCTATCTTCTGGATGGGCAGGTGACTCAAGTGTTTATCGTAGAAATCCCGGTATAATAGGGTCACTTGTTCCCCAGTATCCAAGATTGCTCTGGTGTAGACTCCCTCCACTTGAATGGGCACTATAGGAGATGGGCCTACCAGCTTCTCCGGATATGGCCTGGCAGGGGTCGCCTTCTTTTGGCCCTTTCCCTTCGGACTCTCTCTCGTCCAACTCCCTTTGGACTTTAATCTTTCTTGAGCCTGGTATGCATTGATTTCCCTCCTTTCAATGGGTGTACTGACCCGCTGAGGGATACTATTGTTTTTCTTAGGTGTGCACCCCCTCTGGGGAGTGCTGTGCCTCTTCTGAGGGGTCTTGCCCCCTTTCTCTGGGGTGTATCTCTGTTGAGGAATGTTGTGTTTCCTCTGAGGTGTTTTATCTCCTCTTTTCTTCTGCTTCGCATTCAGCTTGGAGCTCACTGAAGGTGATGGGCACCCGGTTGACTCCTTCACCGGGGCCCTCTGAAGTTTCCCGCCGGCTTGCGGTTGTCCGTTTTCTTCTTCTTGGGACTGGAACATTTAGCTGCAATATGGCCAATTCCTCCACAGTTAAAGCAGACTATATCTCCCCATTCTTGTAAAGATGCGGGTGCTAAGGCAATTGGGAATAGTTCCTTCCTTGGTACTTCTCTCCTGGGACCCTCCGGGTCTTTTGCTATCAGAGAGGTCAACATCTCGAACACTTTGGACATTTGTGATTTTAGAGTGTCTACCTCTGAGTCTCTTTCAGGGGTCATCACTGGATTGACTAGCACCTGTGCGGGGACAACATTTGTCTTAATCATTTGCTGGTCCTGTTGTAGCGCCTCCTCATCTCTGATTATTTTTATCAAGTCAGCATAAGTCAGTAACGTTACTCCTCCCGAGGTTTTCAGGTGCAGCCAGACTGGATCCGAGCGTAACGCTCCCTTTAAGACTTGCTTATTTCTTGCCGCATCTGTATCTTGGGGCTTCATTCCCTTCTTCAACACAATCTTGCACAGCAACCTGTTCAGTCTCCTGACATACTCTGAAAGTTTCTCCCTTGGCTGTTGGAAAGTATGTTCAAATTGGTAGACCATCTCTGTCACCTTTTCCAATTGACCAAACTCTTCCTTTAGAATGGCTAGACAGTCTTGAGCCGTGCAATCTGTATTCCCAAACCGAAAACTTTTCACTGCTTCTGCTGCTGCGCATTTGAGGCTTTTTATCACTCATTGCCTCTTCTGCGCTTCAGGCACCTCCCATGCCTCTACTGCTTGTAATGCCTGTTCCACCCAGGTATCAAAATCTTCCTCCCCTGCAGGGACAGGAAACTTCCCTGAGAATGTCTTCAGTCTCCGGTAGCTAGTCTCTACATGCACTGTGTTTGTCTTCTGACATTTGATTAGCAGATCCCCTATTGCCTTTATCAATTCTGGTGATATAGCAGTGGCAGGCGCGGGTGCCACCGGGGGTGTCACTCCGTCTCCTCTTTCTGGTGAGGTACGGGCCGCAGCCTGCAGTGATCCCATCTGTGATGGTTCCTTCTTTATAGTTACTGCGGGTGCCAACCTATAGGTTCTATTGTCTGGCGTCTTTACACACTTGCGCTTGCAAGCCTCTGGTATCCCGTCTCCGTATTCCACCAGTGCATACTGATATTAAGTGTCTGGGTCTGACTTTATATCTATCACCCATGGTGTGTGATCTGGGGACACTAACTTCATTAACTCCTCTACCATCTCAGTCTTCCATTCCTCCCCTGGGAGGCTGATGACTATCGAGTTGTTTGGCTCTGCCCTAGAGGTTTTGCACCACTCTTCTACTGCTTGTGGGTCCATGCCGGCACCTCTGGCGTTCAACTGCTGTATCAGGATCCCGGACGAGCCCCCACGTGTAGCGATACCTTCAACTAAGAGGGCCGCAGATTTAGTTTGGGCCCTGAAGACAGCTCCGCCAACCCCCGGCAATTTACTCGACCCCCTACTGGCACAGTTAGTTATGGCAACAATATAATTCTTATGCTATATGATTAAACTCAGACACCAAGGCAATAATGAAAGGGGTATCTAATTTACTTTAGATTGTGGTAAAAAAGGTTAACAGTGGTAACAGTTTACATGAAATAGGTTGCAGAGCCCTGCAGCAATAAACACACTATGCATTAAAAGAACAGTAAAGGCGCGCCGCGTGGGCGACCGTTAACTAGTCGCCCTGTGGCGCAGCAACTAAATGAACTAACTAGCTGGCCAGGCCTGGCTCAGATACCCAAAACTCAGTCTCTGGGGATGATGGTTTCTTCACCGGCAAATCTTTAAAGGTGGTGCACATAACATAACAACATTTGTAATCCAGTGGGAAGATTGTGATAGAACAAACACTTTACTGAAGAACCTCTGAGTTCAACTCTGATATGGATCTCCAGTGAGTGTATCAGATATAAACTTGTGGGCCACGGCAGTCTATAGGCACATCATCAATAAACAGTATATGGTCTCAGCATACGCTCGCTCACCCCTCCGGACGCGATCCCAGTCCGGGAACTTCCACCGACTGTGTACTCACACACACAGTGTCTCCAGCGATCGGGTCCCCGATCCAACCAAGGCTGTGGATAAGCGAAGTCAGATGCCACCCAGGCTTGCAGCAGGGTGGAAGGCTCTTTGGTGCTGCACAAGGCCTCAGGCTTCAGGCCTTGCACACCAGCACATCCGCACAGGAGGATCAGTCACTGAAGTCTCGTGTCCCAAAGAGGCCGAGCCCAGCCTCACCTCCTCCTTTTATAACCCCTCCCATGAGTCTCTGGGGTGGAAACATTGCCGAAAGGGGTTCTGGGTAAGGTAGTCCTGGGAGTCTTAAAGGGGACCCCGCTACAGTAGTAAGGACATTGGTCCTGACCTAGTGGCTTAGAATGAGAATGGTTACTAAAACGCTTTAAAATACATGCATTGATACAATACTTGACCAATATCAGTAAATACTTAACTGATAGATATTTTACACAAAATCCAGTAAAATAAAGAATAGAACAATACCCATCCACCAACACTAAAGAACCAATTCAGTGGACTGATCCAGTCAGTCCAACTAACCCAGCTGCTCGGATGGGTGGCTGTCAAGTCTTGCTTGAATTTTACCCACCTGAGCTTTAACAGCGTCCTTAGCTTCGGTATCATTTAAGATATAAGAAAAAGAATATACAAGAATATCAAACAATGGCTTAAACTCTCAGATCTCATTTGGAAGGTTCGTCTTATCCACAATATGCCAGACCAAATCCCTCTATTTAATCAAATGCTATAGAATCTTATTAAAGTGGTAGTAAACTCTCTATTTTTATTTTAACCTACAGGAACAGTAGGCATATAATAAAACTCACTTGTAGATTAAATTATTATCTCCTAAACATGCAATGTTTAGGAGATATTTTAGTGAGCAGCAGCTAGTGACATCACAGATGCATGTGCTCTGAAAGAAGAACATACCAGTGTTCTTCCTTCAGAGCTCTGTGCCACAGCCATGACTGCCACGCGCATGCGTGGGTGTGATGTCATCGTGGCTCAGCCCTTCAAGTGGCCGCAGCCCACATACCCAGAAGGAAGATCGGGTGAAAATGGAAGCCTCTGCAGCAGTGATAAGGTTTACCTGGAGGGCTTTGCTTCAAGGTAAGTCTTTCATAATGTCCTAGTATGCAATGCATACTAGGACATTATGCCTTTGCCTTGCAGGGAGAATTTTTATTTTTCCTTCTTCAACGTTTACTACTGCTTTAATTTGTGTTTCCATAATTTCCTAATACTATTACTATATCCTGCACTTCTGTGATCTATACTGTACGTGCAAAATGAATGCATACTATTGAAGGCTTTAACCACTTCAGCCCCGGACCATTTGTCTGGTTAAAGACCGGGCCAATTTTTGCGATTCGGCACTGCGTTGCTTTAACTGACGATTGCGCAGTTGTGCGACGTGGCTCCCAAACAAAATTGAAGTCCTTTTTTCCCCCACGAATAGAGCTTTCTTTTGGTGGTATTTGATCACCTCTGCGGTTTTTATTTTTTGCACTATAAACAAAAATAGAGCGACAATTTTGAAAAAAATGCAATATTTTTAACTTTTTGCTATAATAATATCCCCAAAAAATATCTAGAAAAAAAAAATTCTCCTCAGTTTAGACCGATACACTTGTTTACATTAGCATCTCCCCGCTCTATCTCTCCGTGAGACGATCGCGGGACTCCCCTCAGCGATCGAGTCCGCGGGACCTACGGTCGGGCTCACGGCAGGGTCGCGAGCGCGCCCACATGGCGGCATCTTAAAGGGGACGTACCTGTACGCCCATATGCCTGTCCGTGCCATTCTGTCGACGTAAATAGGCGCGCGGCGGTCCTTAAGTGGTTAATTGTTATACGAGTATATTGTTGACACTGATATTATTAACATGTGCAATATCCTCTATTTCTTGTAATGTGACTGACGACTTCACTCAAGCAGTGGCAACGTTTTGTGAGAAATGGGTGAGGTGGCACATTTTTTATCATCATTGTTTCTGCAGTTAGTGTCTCAGCCGTGAAGTTTAAAAAGAACCTTTCAATAGTGTCATCCTGTATCAGGTACCGCATATAAAAAACAGGTAATTGTTATCAAAGCTCCAGCAAAGAGGATGACCCCCCCATAGTCCCTTATCAGGCCTTAGTCCTAGAAGATTCATTCTTCCTCTTATGCCTCGTACACACGATCGCGATTTCCGACACGAAAACCGCTTTTTTTTTTTCAGCAGGAAAACGGCTCAAAATTGTCTTGCATACACACGGTCACACAAATCTTGGCTGAAATTCCGACCGTCAAGAACGCGGTGACGTACAACACGTACAACGAGCCAAGATCAATGAAGTTGGCAGTTCGGCTCTTCTGCTTGATTCTGAGCATGTTTTTTTGCGCGTCTTAATTGCATACAGACGAATGCTTTTAGCAAAAATAGAGAACCTGCTCTCAATCTTTTCTTGTCGGACATTCTGACAAAAAAAAAAAGTGCGATGGAGCATATACATGGTCAGAAATCGCAGCAAAATGCTCACATCGCACTTTTCTCTTCGGAAAATCGTGATTGCGTGTACGAGGCATAAGATTGCGCACATATAAGGGGAGGGGACCTGTGGGGTATATACACAGCAGTGGATATGTGAGGGGTAACTCTTTCAGCTGGAGTTGCACTAGTCTTCTTGTAGTGTGAACCATGCACCCATGGGCGTCCGCTCCATAGGGCGGGGGGGGGCTATTGCCCCCCCCTGGAATCCAGTGCCGTGATTCTCTGAAAGGAAAATAGCGGGGAGGAAAACAGCGGGCAGGAAGCAAGGCGGCGGCACAGCAAATTCAATTAGAGCCGCTCTCTCTCTCTCTTCGGCTGACAAAAAGGGGGAGGGGGTGATCGGGGGAGATATACAGACAGCCCGCAGCTCTCCTCTCCCTGTCACGGCGCCGCTGCAGAGTTCTCTGGTAAATGGAGCAGCGGCGCTGTGACAGGGAGAGGAGAGCTGCGGGCTGTCTGTATATCTCCCCCGATCGCCCTCTCCCCCTTTCTGTCAGCTGAAGCTAAAAGAGACAGAGTGGCTCTAATTGGATTCGCTGTGCCACCGCCCCGCTTTCTGCCCGCTGTTTTCCTCCCTATGATTGGACACAGCAGAGGGCCAATCATAAGACTCTGGGGACTGAGGCCATCATGGGAAATGTAGTCCCTGAAGAGTGGCGCCCCAGTGTGTCCACAGACACCATGCTACAGCCCCCAGCATGCAAGCACTCTGCTGGGGGGGGTGTTACAAGAGGAGAAAAGAGAATACTGTGCTGGGGGAAGCCAGAGAGGGAGCCAATCTCTACCCGCACCAACCAGAGAGCAGTGCTCTACCCGCACCAACCAGAGAGAGAGCCCCGCTGTAACCGCACCACCAGAGAGAGAGCCCCGCTGTAACCGCACCACCAGAGAGAGAGCAACGCTGTAACCGCACCACCAGAGAGGGAGCCCCGCTGTACCCCCACCACCAGAGAGGGAGCCACGATGTAACCGCACCACCAGAGAGGGAGCCACGCTGTACCCGCACCACCAGAGAGGGAGCCACGCTGTACCCGCACCACCAGAGAGGGAGCCACGCTGTACCCGCACCACCAGAGAGGGAGCCACGCTGTACCCGCACCACCAGAGAGGGAGCCACGCTGTACCCGCACCACCAGAGAGGGATCCACGCTGTACCCGCACCACCAGAGAGGGAGCCACGCTGTACCCGCACCACCAGAGAGGAAGCCACGCTGTACCCGCACCACCAGAGAGGAAGCCACGCTGTACCCGCACCACCAGAGAGGGAGCCACGCTGTACCTGCACCACCAGAGAGGGAGCCACGCTGTACCTGCACCACCAGAGAGGGAGCCACGCTGTACCTGCACCACCAGAGAGGGAGCCACGCTGTACCTGCACCACCAGAGAGGTAGCCACGCTGTACCTGCACCACCAGAGAGGGAGCCACAATGTACCCGCACCAGAGAGGGAGCCACGCTGTACCCACACCACCAGAGAAGGAGCCACGCTGTACCCGCACCACCAGAGAGGGAGAAAGACCGAGCCACTGCCAGGGTACAGGCATGCTACACTACTGACTAGAGCCACCCTGGGCAACCCAGAGTGAGCGAACGTCCAGCCAGAGGGATCACTGTTGCAGTTTCACCAGGTCTGGTAAGAGGGCCTGTTGGCCCATAGGCGTGCGCACGGGGTGTGCCGGGTGTGCCGGATGTGCCTGGGCACACCCTAATCACCCCGTGCTGTCTCCAGAGATCTTCCCAGAAATGCTGCATCCATGAGAGTGTGTGGCCCCCGCTGCCTGTGAAACAGTTTCACAGGCAGCAGATCGTGAGAATTGCCAGAGCGGTTCGGTGTATGAAGCTGTCAGATAATGACACTACATGCAGGGAGGGACACCAGCTGTCAAAAGTCAGTGGTGATTTCGGGTGTGGGCGGGACTGAACGGCCATCAAACACCAGCCAATGGGATAGGTCTGGGCGGGCCGCTACATTTACGTGGCTCCGCCCGCTCTATGAAGCAGCTTAATCATTGGCTGGTGTTTATGGCGCTTGGTCCCACCCACCCCCGACATCGCGGCTGAGTTGCAAGTCATCACAACTCAGCCGCAATGTCGGGGGTGGGCGGGACCAAGCGCCATCAACACCAGCCAATGATTCACTGCTTCAGAGAGGGGGCGGAGCCAGAGAAATGTAGTGGCCCACCCAGACCCTTCCCATTGGCTGGTGTTTAATAACTGTTCAGTGCCGCCCACCCCCTACATCACTGCTGACTTTTAACAGCTGGTGTCTCTCCCTGCATCAGCATGTAGTGTCATTATCTGACCATATTATACACTGAACAGCTCTGGCAATTCTCACATCTCCTGAATGTGAAACTCCCCCTCTCCCCTATCTGTACCAACCAATGCTGCCAATCAGTGCCCACCAATGCTGCCAGCAATCAGTGCCAACCAATGCTGCCAATCAGTGCCCACCAATGCTGCCAGCAATCAGTGCCAACCAATGCTGCCAATCAGTGCCCACCAATGCTGCCAGCAATCAGTGCCAACCAATGCTGCCATCAGTGCCAACCAATGCTGCCAATCAGTGCCCACCAATGCTGCCAATCTGTGCCAGTGTTGCTTATCAGTGCCAACCAATTTTGCCTATCAGTGCCAACCAGTGCCAACCAATGCTGCCTATCCGTGCCAACCAATCCTGCCTATCCGTGCCAACCAATGCTGCCTATCCATGCCAGTGCTGCTTTTCAGTGCCAACCAATGCTTCTTATCACTGCCAGTGCTGCTTATTAGTGCCAACCAATGCTGCCTATCAGTGCCAACCAGTGCCAGTCAGTGCTGCCTATCAGTGCCAACCAATGCTGTAAATCAGTGCCAACCAATGCTGTCAGTGCCAACCAATGCTGCCTATCAGTGCCGCCTACCAGTGCCCATAAGTGCTGCCAATCAGTGCCCATCAGTGCCGCTAATCAGAGCCCATCAGAGCCCATCAGTGCTGCATATAAGTGCCCATCAGTGCTGCCTATCAGTGCCCATCAGTGCTGCAAATCAGAGCCTATCAGTCCCCATAAGTGCAACTAATCAGAGACCATCAGTGATGCATATCAGTGCCCATCAGTGCCACCTATCAGTGCACATCAGTGCTACCAATTAATGTCCATCAATGCTGCCAATCAGTGCTGCCAATCAGTGCAGCCTATTAGTGCCCATCAGTGCTGCCTATCAGTGCCCACCAGTGCTGCCTTAGCAGAGATGGTGGAAACCCCTCTACAGATAATTGCAATACAAATTACCTTCAAGTGCAACAATGTTTTAGTTGGGAGGTTCACACCATTATAGCACTTTGGAATTGAAATTTTTTAGATTGTTACACTTAATTGTATATGTTTTAGTCACGGTTATAATGTGAGTTATTGCACTTGAAGTTATTTTCCACCACCCCTGCTAAGTCAATGTCTTTATGGACCTTGCTTTGTGCACTGGTGGGCAGTCATGTTGGAACAGGAAGGGGCCATCCCCAAACTATTCCCACAAAGTTAGGATCATGATATTGTCTAAAATGTCTTGGTATGCTGACGCCTTAAGAGTTCCCCTCACTGGAACTAAGGGGCCAAACCCAACCCCTGGAAAACAACCCCACACCATATTATTTGGACCAGTGCACAAAGCAAGGTCCATAAAGACATGGATGAGTGAGTTTGGGGTGGAGGAACTTGACTGACCTGCACAGAGTCCTGACCTCAACCTGATAGAACACCTTTGGGATGAATTTGTGTGGAGACTGCAAGCCAGGCCTTCTTGTCCAACATCAGTGCCTGACCTCATAAATGCACTTCTGGAAGAATGGTGAAACATTCCCATAGACACCCTCCTAAACCTTGTGGACGGCCGTCCCAGAAGAGTTGAAGCTGTTATAGCTGCAAAGGGTGGGGCCAACTCAATATTGATGATAGGTAGGCAATCTCGCGCTGATTATATGTTATACTCAAAAGTACAGCTGCTGTCCCTGAATTTCTAATATAGAAACAAATGTTTGTGCAAGTTACATGTACCCAGTGCATGTTTGGTGGGAGCGCTGGTTAAAAAATTACAAAATTAACCAAAATTGAAAAAATTAATGTTATGTTGTAATATATCTATATATAACAAACCATCATTATCACCAGCCCAATATTACAATCAAATTGTTATACACCACATCTGAGCTATGAAACCTCAGTATGTGAAATTGCACCTGAAATGAATTAGTGCTAATGCTGTAATTGTGTCGACAAAACAAAACTCAAACAATAAACATAACAGTCCTTAAGTGAATATGCAAGTTCTTAAGTGAACATATGTGTTCCAAAAGGAAAGTTCATTCATGCGGTGAAGCAGTGATGAATTTAATCTGAAGTGACACAGGAAACCGTGTAAAATGTCCTTTTCCAAAAGACAGAAATGTTCATTCAAGCATTAAACGTGGGTATACTCAATCCAAGACCCAGAAACGTTTGTAGTGCTAGCCTTCACCATTAGCATATGTGTCACCCAATAGTGCTCAAGGGAGATTGGCTGCTTACCAGATATTGTTGACTCGTTTAGTTAAAAAGGAGTCAAAAGAGCTTAACTGAGGCTGGACAGCGTTAACAAGTAGTGCTGGTGAACCCGAGCGGGGGAAGAAATCCGGCGTGCGTTCCACCTTCCTCAAAGAGTGAACCAGCGAGACCGGAAATTGCGTCAGAGCGTGGTGTGGCGTCGCCTCGACAGCTGTTTCGTTATGCACGTCATCAGGAAGCGTGTGGAACTACCATCTCTCTGACTATTTATGTGAGCTCCAATCAATCAGAACGCGGGGAGGGATGTGCCAATCAATCACAGCCTCAGTCTCGGTTCTTCCATGTTACATATGCCACAGTTACTTTTAAAATTTGCATAATAGAATCATTACGCAAACGGTAATAAAATTACTCAAAAATTGTTGTTACAGATTTGTATATACAGCCTTCTAACAATATCAATCATATAAAAACAATCTTATAATTAGATAGATATGATCTATCAGTTGAGCCGTCATGTTATTAATATATTGGGCACTAGTGATGAGCCGAACACCCCCGGGTTCGGTTCGCACCAGAACCCGCGAACGGACCGGAAGTTCGAACGAACATTAGAACCCTATTAAATACAATGGATGCGAACGTTCGAATTCTAAAGTGCTAATTATAACAACTATTATGCATGTTATTGTCCTAAAAAGGGTTTGGGAACCCGGGTTCTGCACCAGGGGACATGTATCAATGCAAAAAGAAGTTTTAAAAACGGTCGTTTTTCGGGAGCAGTCATTTTAATGATGCATAAAGTGAAAAAAAAAAAGTCAAATATTCCTTTAAATATCGTACCTGGGGGGTGTCTAAAGTATGCCTGTGAAGTGCCACGTGTTTCCCGTGTTTAGAACTGTCCCTGCACAAAATGACACTTCTAAAGTAAAAAAAAGCCATTTAAAACTGCTTGCGGCTTTAATGTAATGTCTGGTCCCGGTAATATGGATGAAATTCTTTAAGAAAAATGGCATAGCTACCCCATGACCCCCCCCCCCTACCCCAGCCCATTACCAGCCCCTTTGGGTCTTGTATGGATATTAAGGGGAACCCCGCACATAAAATAAAAAAGGCCCTATATACTCTGAACAGCCGTATACAGGCGGTGCATACAAGACAGGGACTGTAGGTTTGTTCTTATGTAGAATCTGTTTGTAATTTTGAACAGGTACATTGTTGAAGTGTAGCTCCAGCCCAAAAATCTATTTTTAAACTTTTTGGAAAACATAGGTAAGGGTTATCACCCCTGTAACATTTGTTTTGCTGTCTGTGCCCCTGTTCAGAACATTTCACCTCACTTTCCGTCCCAATGACAACTGTTTTTGAAATGTGGTGTTTTTCTTGAAACAAGGATTGCTGATAAAGCATCAGTACAGAGGAGACACCTTTCTCCCATATTTATTCTTACAGGAGAGAATTTTCCTTCCTAGTGGTAGATTTCCTCTCACTTCCTGTTGTCTTCTTGCGTTTGCAAGTAGGAGTCGTTTGTAAGTTGGATGTTTGAAAGTAGGGACCTGCCGTATATACTCTGCAGAAATAGGCCCCTTAGTTGTTGGTGTTGGCACAACACTGTAAGCACTCACAGTTACTCTTGGTTGGTGCTGGAACGCCCTGCTGTCAACTATTATATCAGGAATTTTAATTACATATAATTGTTGAACAGTGGTAGTAAAAATTGGGCCTTTGATGGTGGTGCTGGTGCCACAACACTGTAAGCCCTGACAGTTACTCTTGGTGGGTGCAGCAATGGGCCCTGCTGTGAATTATTAGATCAAGAATTGTAATTACATGCCCCTGTTGAACAGGGGCTGAAAAATTGGGCCTTAGGCACTGGTGGCACAACACTGCAACCCCTCACAGATACTGTACTTGGAGCACAGCAATGAGCCCTGTTGCAAAGTATTGCTTCAAAAATTGTAATGACACGCCCCTGTTAAACAGGGGCTGAAAAATTGGGCCTTAGGCACTGGTGGCACAACACTGCAACTCCTCACAGATACTGTACTTGGAGCACAGCAATGAGCCCTGTTGCAAAGTATTGCTTCAAAAATTGTAATTACACGCCCCTGTTAAACAGGGGCTGAAAAATTGGGCGTTAGGCACTGGTGGCGGCACCCATAAACAAAAATGATCTTCCAAGCTATCATCATCAATCGTATCATTGAGGACTCGGAGGAGGAGGATAGCCAGTCAACATAACAGCACAGGCACTCAGCATCAGCATCAGTCTTGAAGGGATGTGACATTTTAAAATCAATTAGTCTGTTATATCAGCATCAGGTGTGTGGTAGCTGGTGGTGATCCAAGACTGGTTCATCTTGATGAAAGTCAGTCGATCAACCGAGTCGGTGGACAGGCGCACCCTGTGATCCGTGACAAATCCTCCAGCAGCACTGAATGTGCGTTCCGAAAGAACGCTGGATGCAGGACAGGCCAGTAGCTCAATTGCATACTGTGCAAGCTCTGGCCAGTGATCCATCCTCAAGACCCAGTAAGCCAGAGGATTTTCGGTGGGGAAGGTGTCCAAGTCTGACCTTGCCCCTAGATATTCCTGCACCATGTTTATCAGACGCTGGCGATGGTTGCTGGAACCAATCATACTTTGGGGCTGCGGACTAAAGAATTGTCTGAACGCATCGGTCAGACGGCCACCTTCCCCACCGCTCCTTCTTTGACTGGCCGAAGCCTCAGCAACTCGTTGTCCAGGACCAGGAGTTTGCAACCTCCCAGTCTCTGGGAACGCGTTGCACAGACCTTTCTGCAAGGCCTCCCGGAGTTGTCTCATCCTCTGCTCCCTCTGCGACGGTAACATAAGGTCCGCAACCTTACCCTTGTACCGTGGATCAAGGAGAGTGGCCAGCCAGTAATGGTCCCTCTCCTTGATCCGAAGAATACGAGGATCCTTCCGCAGACTTTGCAGGATCAGGGAGGCCATGCAGCGTAGGTTTGCTGAGGCATTCGCTCCGGAGTCCTCTGGGTCACTAAGGACGACATGATCCGCAGCCACCTCCTCCCAGCCACGTACAAGTCCACTGGTTTCTTGGGACTGTAAATCATCCCTAAAAGACTGCTGCTGATGATGCTGAGTGCCAGCCTCCACCTCCATGCTGACACAATCCTCCTCCTCCTCCTCCTCCTCCTCCTCTTCCTGTGCGATGGGTGGGACAGAAGGAACACTGTCTGGGTAAAGGGGGCCTTGAGAGGCAAGGAAGTCCTCCTCTTCCTGCCTCTGTTCTGCCTCAAGTGCCCTGTCCATTATTCCACGCAGCGTGTGCTCCAACAGGTGGACAAGAGGTACAGTGTCACTGATGCATGCACTGTCACTGCTCACCATCCTCGTGGCCTCCTCAAATGGTGCCAGGACAGTGCATGCATCCCTGATCATGCCCCACTGGCGTGGAGAAAAAAAACCAAGCTCCCCTGACCCTGTCCTGGTGCCGTAGTCGCACAGGTACTCATTGATGGCCCTCTGCTGCGTGTGCAGCCGCTGCAGCATGGCCAACGTTGAGTTCCACCTGGTGGGCATGTCACATATAAGGCGGTTCTTGGGCAGGTTCAACTCCTTTTGCAGCTCAGCCAGGCGAGCACTGGCATTATAAGATCTGCGGAAATGCACACAGACTTTCCTGGCCTGCCTCAGGACATCCTGTAAGCCCGGGTACCTGCCCAAGAACCGCTGCACCACCAGGTTAAGGACGTGAGCCACACAGGGCACATGGGTCAGTTGTCCCTGTCGGAGGGCGGAGAGGAGGTTGGTGCCATTGTCGCAAACCACCATTCCTGGCTTAAGCTGGCGTGGCGTCAACCACCTCTCGGCCTGGCCCTGCAGAGCAGACAGGACCTCTGCCCCAGTGTGGCTTCTGTCCCCCAAACACACCAGCGCAAGCACGGCATGGCATCTTTTTGCCTGCGTACTTGCGTAGCCCCGTGAACGGCTACGGAGCACCGCTGGTTCATAGGACAAACCACAGGAAGAGGCCATGGAGGAAGAAGAAGAGGAGGGGGTGGAGGAGAGAGGTGTGTCACAACCAGTAGTAGCATTTTGGAGGCGTGGCGGTGGGACAACCTCCAACACTACTGCACCTTGTCCTGAATCCTTCCCAGCTGCCAAAAGAGTGACCCAATGGGCCGTGAAAGAAAGGTAACGTCCCTGTCCATGCCTGCTGGACCATGAGTCAGCGGTAATATGCACCTTACCGCTGACCGCCCTGTCCAGCGAGGCCAAGACATTGCCTTCCACATGCCGGTAGAGAGCCGGAATAGCCTTCCGTGAGAAAAAGTGGCGTTTGGGAACCTGCCACTGAGGAACCGCACATTGCACAAACTCACGGAAGGGGGCCGAGTCTACCAACTGAAAAGGCAGCAGTTGAAGCGCTAGCAATTTAGCCAAGCTAGCATTCAACCGCTGGGCATGTGGATGGCTGGGAGTGAACTTCTTTCGACGGTCCAGCAGCTGGGGCAGGGAAATTTGCCTGCTAGAATCGGACGTCGGTGTACTGCTAGCAGAGTGGGCGCAAGTACTTGGCTGTGACACACCTAATTCTACACCTTCATTCCTCTCAGTGCATGTTTCAGAGAGGACTGAAGTTATAGTGGGGTTGGAGATCCCAGCTGATGCGGTGCAAGGAGAGGTCCGCTTTGTTCTTTGGTGTGGGTCTTTGAGGTAGGCTTGCCAACGAGCTGCATGGCAGGTCAACATATGTCTGGTCAGGCATGTGGTACCCAAGCGGCTGATGTTTTGGCCACGCGATATACGCTTGAGACATATGTTGCAAACAGCAGCTGTGCGATCTGATGCACTAGCCTCAAAAAAGGCCCACACCAAAGAACTTTTTGAATGACGGGCAGAGGCAGCGCCCTGCACAGGCGGAGCTCTGCGGTGTGATTCCGTCGGTGTACTGCCCTTACGCTGGCCACCAAAGGGCATCCTGCCTCGTTGGAGATGTGCCTCCTCCTCATCCTCCTCCTCCTCCTCTCTCCTATTAGGCACCCACGTGGAGTCATTGACCTCATCATCCCCTCCCTCCTCATCACTGGAGCCAATCTGGCAGTATGCTGCAGCTGCTGGAACATGACTGCCAGATTGGTGTCCTTCTTGAGCATCCCCTCTGTCTGCTCTCACGCTACTGCCTTCCTCTAGCTGGGTTTCATCATCAGACCCTTCGAAACGCTGGGCATCCTCCTGGAGCATGTACCCAACACTGTGCTGAAACAGTTCGGGGGACTCCTCAGGAGGAGGACATGGTGGGTCTAGGGAAGGAGTGACTGATGATTTGTCTGACATTGATACCAGGGAAGACGACGCTTTGGCAGCTGCTTTTCCAGTACCCTGAGCCTGGGTGAGAGAGGATGAGGAAGAGGAGGAGGGCTTGGTCATCCACTCTACCAAGTCTTCGGCATGATGTGGCTCAACATGTCCAGCTGCCGAAAAGAAGGACAAGCGTGTCCCATGGCCATGTGCTGATGACAATGCACCGCGTCCACGACCAGCACTGTTGCCCCCAGACACAGAGCCTGCTTGCCCTCTTTTATTGCCTCCTGACTGTCTGCCTCTCCTTGTTTGCCTTCCAGACATTCTAATAGATGGCCTGCAGGGAGATGGGAAAAAAGCAATAAGGGCTACCTTCAGGTGTCCTTCTCTGTCCCTGGAAACAAGGACTTGCAGAGTGAAAGAAAAAAAACACTCTCCCTACCTACAGTTTTCTGTCCCTAGAAAAAATGTTTTTTTTAATCACAATATAGCACAAGGAAAATTAACTCACTGTCCTTACAGGTCCCTGGAAACAAGGACTTGCAGAGTGAAAGAAAAAAAACACTCTCCCTACCTACAGTTTTCTGTCCCTAGAAAAAAATGTTTTTTTTAATCACAATATAGCAAAAGGACAATTCACTCACTGTCCTTCCAGGTCCCTGGAAACAAGGACTTGCAGAGTGAAAGAAACTGACACTGTCCCTACCTAGAGTTTTCTGTCCCTAGAATAAATGTTTTTTTTAATCACAATATAGCAAAAGGACAATTCACTCACTGTCCTTCCAGGTCCCTGGAAACAAGGACTTGCAGAGTGAAAGAAACTGACACTGTCCCTACCTAGAGTTTTCTGTCCCTAGAATAAATGTTTTTTTTAATCACAATATAGCAAAAGGACAATTCACTCACTGTCCTTCCAGGTCCCTGGAAACAAGGACTTGCAGAGTGAAAGAAACTGACACTGTCCCTACCTAGAGTTTTCTGTCCCTAGAATAAATGTTTTTTTTAATCACAATATAGCAAAAGGACAATTCACTCACTGTCCTTCCAGGTCCCTGGAAACAAGGACTTGCAGAGTGAAAGAAACTGACACTGTCCCTACCTAGAGTTTTCTGTCCCTAGAATAAATGTTTTTTTTAATCACAATATAGCAAAAGGACAATTCACTCACTGTCCTTCCAGGTCCCTGGAAACAAGGACTTGCAGAGTGAAAGAAACTGACACTGTCCCTACCTAGAGTTTTCTGTCCCTAGAATAAATGTTTTTTTTAATCACAATATAGCAAAAGGACAATTCACTCACTGTCCTTCCAGGTCCCTGGAAACAAGGACTTGCAGAGTGAAAGAAACTGACACTGTCCCTACCTAGAGTTTTCTGTCCCTAGAATAAATGTTTTTTTTAATCACAATATAGCAAAAGGACAATTCACTCACTGTCCTTCCAGGTCCCTGGAAACAAGGACTTGCAGAGTGAAAGAAACTGACACTGTCCCTACCTAGAGTTTTCTGTCCCTAGAATAAATGTTTTTTTTAATCACAATATAGCACAAGGAAAATTAACTCACTGTCCTTACAGGTCCCTGGAAACAAGGACTTGCAGAGTGAAAGAAAAAAAACACTCTCCCTACCTACAGTTTTCTGTCCCTAGAAAAAAATGTTTTTTTTAATCACAATATAGCAAAAGGACAATTCACTCACTGTCCTTCCAGGTCCCTGGAAACAAGGACTTGCAGAGTGAAAGAAACTGACACTGTCCCTACCTAGAGTTTTCTGTCCCTAGAATAAATGTTTTTTTTAATCACAATATAGCAAAAGGACAATTCACTCACTGTCCTTCCAGGTCCCTGGAAACAAGGACTTGCAGAGTGAAAGAAACTGACACTGTCCCTACCTAGAGTTTTCTGTCCCTAGAATAAATGTTTTTTTTAATCACAATATAGCACAAGGAAAATTAACTCACTGTCCTTACAGGTCCCTGGAAACAAGGACTTGCAGAGTGAAAGAAAAAAAACACTCTCCCTACCTACAGTTTTCTGTCCCTAGAAAAAAATGTTTTTTTTAATCACAATATAGCAAAAGGACAATTCACTCACTGTCCTTCCAGGTCCCTGGAAACAAGGACTTGCAGAGTGAAAGAAACTGACACTGTCCCTACCTAGAGTTTTCTGTCCCTAGAATAAATGTTTTTTTTAATCACAATATAGCAAAAGGACAATTCACTCACTGTCCTTCCAGGTCCCTGGAAACAAGGACTTGCAGAGTGAAAGAAACTGACACTGTCCCTACCTAGAGTTTTCTGTCCCTAGAATAAATGTTTTTTTTAATCACAATATAGCAAAAGGACAATTCACTCACTGTCCTTCCAGGTCCCTGGAAACAAGGACTTGCAGAGTGAAAGAAACTGACACTGTCCCTACCTAGAGTTTTCTGTCCCTAGAATAAATGTTTTTTTTAATCACAATATAGCAAAAGGACAATTCACTCACTGTCCTTCCAGGTCCCTGGAAACAAGGACTTGCAGAGTGAAAGAAACTGACACTGTCCCTACCTAGAGTTTTCTGTCCCTAGAATAAATGTTTTTTTTAATCACAATATAGCAAAAGGACAATTCACTCACTGTCCTTCCAGGTCCCTGGAAACAAGGACTTGCAGAGTGAAAGAAACTGACACTGTCCCTACCTAGAGTTTTCTGTCCCTAGAATAAATGTTTTTTTTAATCACAATATAGCAAAAGGACAATTCACTCACTGTCCTTCCAGGTCCCTGGAAACAAGGACTTGCAGAGTGAAAGAAACTGACACTGTCCCTACCTAGAGTTTTCTGTCCCTAGAATAAATGTTTTTTTTAATCACAATATAGCAAAAGGACAATTCACTCACTGTCCTTCCAGGTCCCTGGAAACAAGGACTTGCAGAGTGAAAGAAACTGACACTGTCCCTACCTAGAGTTTTCTGTCCCTAGAATAAATGTTTTTTTTAATCACAATATAGCACAAGGAAAATTAACTCACTGTCCTTACAGGTCCCTGGAAACAAGGACTTGCAGAGTGAAAGAAAAAAAACACTCTCCCTACCTACAGTTTTCTGTCCCTAGAAAAAAATGTTTTTTTTAATCACAATATAGCAAAAGGACAATTCACTCACTGTCCTTCCAGGTCCCTGGAAACAAGGACTTGCAGAGTGAAAGAAACTGACACTGTCCCTACCTAGAGTTTTCTGTCCCTAGAATAAATGTTTTTTTTAATCACAATATAGCAAAAGGACAATTCACTCACTGTCCTTCCAGGTCCCTGGAAACAAGGACTTGCAGAGTGAAAGAAACTGACACTGTCCCTACCTAGAGTTTTCTGTCCCTAGAATAAATGTTTTTTTTAATCACAATATAGCACAAGGAAAATTAACTCACTGTCCTTACAGGTCCCTGGAAACAAGGACTTGCAGAGTGAAAGAAAAAAAACACTCTCCCTACCTACAGTTTTCTGTCCCTAGAAAAAAATGTTTTTTTTAATCACAATATAGCAAAAGGACAATTCACTCACTGTCCTTCCAGGTCCCTGGAAACAAGGACTTGCAGAGTGAAAGAAACTGACACTGTCCCTACCTAGAGTTTTCTGTCCCTAGAATAAATGTTTTTTTTAATCACAATATAGCAAAAGGACAATTCACTCACTGTCCTTCCAGGTCCCTGGAAACAAGGACTTGCAGAGTGAAAGAAACTGACACTGTCCCTACCTAGAGTTTTCTGTCCCTAGAATAAATGTTTTTTTTAATCACAATATAGCACAAGGAAAATTAACTCACTGTCCTTACAGGTCCCTGGAAACAAGGACTTGCAGAGTGAAAGAAAAAAAACACTCTCCCTACCTACAGTTTTCTGTCCCTAGAAAAAAATGTTTTTTTTAATCACAATATAGCAAAAGGACAATTCACTCACTGTCCTTCCAGGTCCCTGGAAACAAGGACTTGCAGAGTGAAAGAAACTGACACTGTCCCTACCTAGAGTTTTCTGTCCCTGGAATAAATGTTTTTTTCAGCACAATATAGCACAAGGACAATTAACTCACTGTCCTTACAGGTCCCTGGAAACAAGGACTTGCAGAGTGAAAGAAAAAAAATACTCTCCCTACCTACAGTTTTCTGTCCCTAGAAAAAAATGTTTTTTTTAATCACAATATAGCAAAAGGACAATTCACTCACTGTCCTTCCAGGTCCCTGGAAACAAGGACTTGCAGAGTGAAAGAAACTGACACTGTCCCTACCTAGAGTTTTCTGTCCCTAGAATAAATGTTTTTTTTAATCACAATATAGCAAAAGGACAATTCACTCACTGTCCTTCCAGGTCCCTGGAAACAAGGACTTGCAGAGTGAAAGAAACTGACACTGTCCCTACCTAGAGTTTTCTGTCCCTAGAATAAATGTTTTTTTTAATCACAATATAGCAAAAGGACAATTCACTCACTGTCCTTCCAGGTCCCTGGAAACAAGGACTTGCAGAGTGAAAGAAACTGACACTGTCCCTACCTAGAGTTTTCTGTCCCTAGAATAAATGTTTTTTTTAATCACAATATAGCAAAAGGACAATTCACTCACTGTCCTTCCAGGTCCCTGGAAACAAGGACTTGCAGAGTGAAAGAAACTGACACTGTCCCTACCTAGAGTTTTCTGTCCCTAGAATAAATGTTTTTTTTTAAGCACACTATAGCAGAAGCACAAAACACACTGACACTCTCCCTACCTATCCTTCTCTTTCCCTAAACTAAAGGAATCCAGGTTAAGCAAGAAAGAAATAACAGTCACTGTCCCTGCCTATGCTACTCTATCCCTGCTCCGGAACACACTACACTAGGCCGCCGTGCTGGCGGCCTTTTATAGTGTGGGGCGTGTACTAAACACCCTCAGCAATAATTGGCCACAGGCATCCTGCCTGTGGCCAATCATTGCTCTCCTCGCTGCCGGCGCTGTGATTGGCCAAGCATGCGGGGTCACAGTGCATGCTTGGCCAATCACAGCGCCTGGATGACACTGCGATGGCGTAGTGCATTGTGGGCCGTTCGCGTCACTCGAATTTGGCGCGAACGGCCCAAATCGTTCGATCTTCGTCGAACGATCGAACAGCCAATGTTCGAGTCGAACGTATGTTCGACTCGAACACGAAGCTCATCCCTATTGGGCACCATAAGTTACACGATACATCTCTATGGTTGCACTAGTGTATCGGCTAGTCCTAAAAATAGAAATTAGGATATATAATAAAAATATTGTTTAATCTTAAAACAATATATGGTGAGATTAATATGCATTATACAAAAATTGAAAGATAAAAATGTAAAAAAATATATATGTGCTTGATACTCATGAACATCAACCTGGCCTATCTCAACAATATTCTATTATACTATCTATCTTATTTTATTCGTTAGTCAAAAAGCAATTTAGGTCGAGATCAATGTTGAGGCCCTGGGGTTGCATCGTAGATAAACGATACAACCAATACGTCTCATTTTGGGAAATAGACTTTTTGAGGTCTGTCCCTCTCCAATTTTGGGTGGCTCTATCTATACCATAAAAGACCAATTTACGAGGGTCCCTATTATGGTGTAGTAGAAAATGGCGCGATACGCTGTGGTTGGGAAAGCCCTTGGCTATATTTGCTACATGTTCGTTTATTCAAACCCTGAGCTCTCTGGTCGTGCGCCCCACATACTGGAGTGAGCAGGGACATTCTAAAACGTAAGTAACATATCTTGAGTAGCAAGTAATCCCCCGCTCGGGTTCACCAGCACTACCTGTTAACGCTGTCCAGCCTCAGTGCCGGGTCTTGGGCACTATTTCAAGTAAGGGGGCATTTGTCTGTCCATGCTTTTAACTTTGATTTTTAATAAACAGGATTACACTATTACCGTTTTTTTTCCTTTATGTCCTGTACATCATTCATCGAGCCTCCTGGAGGCGGAGATTCTGCATATTATATATGACATCTATAACTCTATCAGCAAGTGGCACTTGCATTAAGCTCTTTTGACTCCTTTTTAAGTAAACGAGTCAACAATATCTGGTAAGCAGCCAATCTCCCTTGAGCACTATTGGGTGACACATATGCTAATGGTGAAGGCTAGCACTACAAATGTTTCTGGGTCTTGGATTGAGTATACCCACGTTTAATGCTTGAATGAACATTTCTGTCTTTTGGAAAAGGACATTTTACACGGTTTCCTGTGTCACTTCAGATTAAATTCATCACTGCTTCACCGCATGAATGAACTTTCCTTTTGGAACACATATGTTCACTTAAGAACTTGCATATTCACTTAAGGACTGTTATGTTTATTGTTTGAGTTTTGTTTTGTCGACACAATTACAGCATTAGCACTAATTCATTTCAGGTGCAATTTCACATACTGAGGTTTCATAGCTCAGATGTGGTGTATAACAATTTGATTGTAATATTGGGCTGGTGATAATGATGGTTTGTTATATATAGATATATTACAACATCACATTAATTTTTTCAATTTTGGTTAATTTTGTAATTTTTTAACCAGCGCTCCCACCATACATGCACTGGGTACATGTAACTTGCACCAACTCAATATTGAACCCTACGGACTAAGACTTGGGATGGCATTAAAGTTCATGTGTGTGTAAAGGCAGGTGTACCAATACTTTTGACTATCTATATATACATACACACACGTATGTGTGCTTGAGCTTTCGGGTGCACACCCTAATGCAATAGGCTGCACACGCCTATGTGTTGGCCATTATCCCTTACTGTTCCTAGGGACTGAGCCATTAGGAAGTGTCTAACCTGATATCCTCCCATCTATGCTGGGGGCAATTATTGCAGAAAATGACACCAAATGCTGGGAGTTTTTAGTGCGGAAACTGACACCAGTGCCGAGGGTCATTATTATGTACACTGGTACAGATGCTGAAGTTTTTATTCTAGTAAATCTGCACCGATGTGGGGGGTTATTATTGTTGCTACTGACACTAATGCTGGCGATTTTTATTTCGGAAACTGACAGCAAAGCTGGGGATGGTTTTTGCAGAAACTGCATGGCACTAATCCTGGGGGTTATTTCCTTGGGGGGAACTCCATTTTCTTTATGATATTGTTATTTAAAGTTGCTAGTTGCTTGATAGCCGCCCATGCATGCACCCAGTGTTTGTAGTCCTTCACCTTCACTGTACTTGCTAAACCAAGAATAAATTAAAATTGTCTTTTCCACTTAGGTGACAAATCCCAAATATGGGTATAAGCTCCTTAAGAGACTTTGCCACTGTCCTAGCACCAGTCTATGCAGTAGGATAAGCCTCCACTCATCCTAAGAATTTGTTAACACACACAAGCAGATATCTGAACCTTCCACAAGTTGCAAAACCTATCTGCACAATCTGGAATGGTGTATTTATAGTGGGCAAATGTTTTGAAGGCATGGGCACAATTTTACCAGCATTATGTTCTTGACATGTCACGCATTTCTTTACCTTTTGCCGTGCAAACTTACAGAACCCTGGTGCCCATCAATGCTGATTATTTCTCTTGGTGAGACATGGCAAGGCCCGAAACTCAAAGAAAAAAAGAGAGGGAAACAATGTAGGAGGAGCAATGAACTTTCTATTCATTTTCCATACTACCTCGGTTGTGCATATGGCACCCTTAGAAATCCACGTTCCCTTTTATGAGGAAATATCCTGCAACTTTAAAAAAAAAAATATAATGTTTTTTATATAGCGGCCTCACCCCCTACTCCATTGATATAATACGGCTGGCTTGTCTAGGGGTTTGAGGGAGGAGGGTGAGGAACACTAATACCAGCTCTCACCTCATGTGTGTGTGTGAGGTTTGAGCCAAGTTCAAGTGTACCTTCGGGTCTGCGTTCCGTACGGAGCCTCTGCTTCTCCTGTGGAGGTTGACTGCCACCGTTAGAGACGGAGCACTTTGCTGCCAGTAATAGAGTTCCACACCATGAACAGTCCAACACTTATTTATTTATCTTGTAGCAATGAACAGTACCGGTTGAACTTGACACAAACAGACAGGGTGTGGGTACAAGTAGGTCCAGGCACAAGCTCTCTACTATTCCATACAGTGCAAATAGGCTTGACGCACAATTGCTGCCACCGATTGTGAATTTGGTTCCTGCCACAAACCTTGGTGAACGTTGAGGCCTCTGCCACAGACCTGAGTGTAGGTCTCTGCCACCGACCTGGGTTTAGTTGGGTCGCTGCCACCGACCATAAGCACATGAACTACCTTCCTTGAGAGAATGGCCCCTGTCAGGGAAGACATCCATCCGGACGGTCTCCAGAGGCCCACCCGTCACCGGCAATATGCTGCACCGGGTCTTCGGGAGGGACACATCTCTTACGCCCTGGATTCAGGCACCCGTACCTGTGGCACCTTAGGTATTTTCCATCCCTCGCGGGACCCAGTGGAAGGTACTGGGCCCCAGGCCTTCTGTAAAGTACCTCACCCCAGACTTAAGGTGTCTGAGATGGAACTCTAACTCCACGTGTCCAGGCCAAGGGCGCCTGGACACCGACCGCGGACAGCAGCCCACAGGCTGAAGGTGCCTGGAACTTCGACCTTGTGCGCAAGATGTCCGCCCCTTTATACCCTCCCCCAGCAAGCACAGCGGGTTCCCCGCCCCGCTGTACAACTGCTGCGAGAGGTCACAAAGGGTACGGCACTGCAGTGGTGGTTCAACCCCGGCCCAAGGCGAAAGCAGCGCCACCCACTGGGTCGCAGGGAACTGACACCACTGATATCTTCACACAAATAAATAGCATTACTCTAACAATCAGTGCATCTGGGTCATGCTACCACCCAGATGCTGACCCTAAATGTATATACCCGCTACATTTAATTTATATTTTCTTTATTGATTTTCTTCAGCATTATAAATAACTGTGAACATACATCTGTGTATATGATTTTCATAATTTAAAGTGACAACATATTAACAATAACATATTAACTGCAACTTAGACAGGATAGTGAGATCAACTTCAGGACTTGCATTGAACGGAATGTAATCAACACTTTCATCCCTAATAATTTTGTGATTATATCAGCATGGGCATTTCCCAGGGAGATGTGATCATCAGCACTGGTGTCATGTACCTGAGCAGAGACTGAAATGAGGAGGTCAGCCTCCCTTGTATCTCCAGCCCAGGCCCCACTGGAAGTGAAATAGAGGATGCCAAGGGACAGGAGGAACACGAGTGCCTGCAGACATAGGTCGGGGAACTAGCAGCAGGAGATGCTGCTCCAAGGCAGCAGGAGAATCATCAGATATGGAACCGTAGTCATGCACAGCAGTTTACTGTAGCTGAGGTTAGGGAAGCACTCCACTTGTGCTGCAGGGCCAGGATGTATGGCTTGGCAGAGCTCTCAGCAAACTTACAGCAGGAACGTTCAGCATGGTGCAGAACTGCAGCATCAGACAGCCGGGCAGACACTCGAGCGGGGGCGGTAAGTCAGGAAAGAGACAGAAACGTGGTCATCAGAAAGCCAGGGTCATCAACAAGTGGGCATCAAGGTACCAAATCAGGAGCAGAGCCAAAAGCAAGGAACAAGTCAGTAACTAACAACAAGACAGAAGCGGGATCCGATATCAGGTCAGGACGGAGTAAGCCGGGTCAGCAACCAAGGGAACACACTGGAGGTAACAAATAGGGTTGAGCGAACCCGAACTGTAAAGTTCGCGTCCGTACCGAACATTTGAGTTTTTGGGTACCGGACCCGGACCCGAACCATTGCGTGTAGGTTCGGGTCCGGTGTTCGGCGATGTAATGGCGCATTTAGAAAAGCTTCAGGGGGCAGCCAATCACCTTTTGTTTAACTGATGTGCCCTTAGAAGCCATCATAGCCATGCCTACTAATGGCATGGCTGTGATTGGCCAGTGCAACATGTGACCCAGCTTCTATATAAGCTAGAGGCACACAGCACAGCACGTCACTCTGCTTTAGACAGGATAGGGAGTGGATCCTGGCTGCTGTTGATTATTAGGGAGAGATTGAAATACTATGAGTTAGTCCTGATTCTGCAATCTGAGAGAAAAGATAGAGACAGTTTAGGGCAAGGTTCCCGTTGGTGCTTTCAGGGAGAGAGATTTATATGGGAGTCCAGATTCAGAGATCTAATAACTCAGCGATCTGCATAGGTTTACCTGTTTGTGTTGCAGTGCACAGTCTTCTTACACTGCCATGAGTCCAGTGTCAGAGAAATTTTAACTTTTATCTGCAAGCTCAGTGTACCAGCACTGCATATGTTACATTGAGAGATACACCCTGTACATACTGTGGGTGTATTGTGCTCTTGCAAAAAGACCCATTTAGGGCAACAAAAAAAAAAATTGCAGTGTTTTCTGCATATGTGCAAGTGTGATATTTACAATTTCTATATTTTTCTTGTATTGTGCTATTCCAAAAAAAAATTATAGGGCAAAAACTTTTTTTTTAATAGCATTTTCTGTATTGCTGTAGGTGTGAGATACACCGTTTGTCCAAAAACACCCATTTAGGGCCACAAAAAATATTTTGCAGTGTTTTCTGCATATCTGAAGGTATGTGAAATAAACTATTTATATATTTTTCTTCTACTGTGCTATCCTAAAAAAATAATTGCAGGACAAAAACATTTTTTTTGAATAGCATTTTCTGCAGCTGTGAGATACAGCGTTTACATACTGTCGGTGTGTTGTGCTCTTCCAAAAACACTAATTTAGGGCAAGATCCTAAATTTGGAAAATATGAGGAGAACATCAAAGGGACGTGGTGGCCCCGGTCGTGGTGCTGCTGGTGGAGCTCCTGTTGCACGGAGAGGACGTGGTCGATCTGTGCCAGCTACACGCACAAGTGAAACACCTTCCTCAGGTGCGAGTAGGCGACCGAGCCTGCGGCGGTATTTTGTTGCGCCTAATGAGGCTGTACGAATGTTGAGGCCAGGACAAGGACAAGTACAGGCGATAGTAGATTGGGTTGCTGACAGTGCCTCCAGTTCCTTCACATTGTCTCGCACCCACTCTTCTGATGAAAGATCAGAGTTGGCACCTGCAGCCCATGTCCATCAGTCTTTCACCTCACCCCCTTGCAAATCAGCCAAGCAGTCTGAGCCCCAAATCATGTAGCAGTCTCTTCTGCTTTTCGATGACTCTGTTAGCAGGGTTTCCCAGGGCCATCCACCTAGCCCTGCCCCAGAAGTGGAAGAGATTGAGTGCACCGATGCCCAACCACTTATGTTTCATGATGAGTACATGGGAGGACCATCGCAGCACGTCTCGGATGATGACGAAACACAGGTACCAACTGCTGCTACTTTCGCAATTGTGCAGACAGACAAGGAGGGCAGGGGTGAAGACTGGGTGGAAGATGATGTGGAGGACGATGAGGTCCTCGACCCCACATGGAATCAACGTTATGCAGGTGACCAGTGTAGTTCGGAGGAAGAGGCGGTGGTCGCACAGAGCCACCAGCACAGCAGAAGAGGGAGCAGGGTGCAAAAACGGAGCGTCTGTCCCCTAGACAGTACGTCTGCTACTGCCCAAAGCAGCAAGGGACCGAGCACACCAAAGCCAGGTCCAAGGAGTTCCCTAGCATGGCAGTTCTTCAGACAATGTGCTGATGACAAGACACGAGTGGTTTGCACGTTGTGCAATCAGAGCCTGAAGCGAAGCATAAACGTTCTCAACCTGAGCACAACCTGCATGACCAGGCATCTAAGTGCAAAGCACGAGCTGCAGTGGAGTAGACACCTCAAAAACAAAGAAAGGTCTCTGGCTCCTCCTGCTTCCTCTTCTGCTGCAGTCTCGGCCTCTTCATCCACCTCTGTAGTGACAGTAGCACCTGCCAACCCGCAAACAGAGCATCTGCCAGCAACACTACCACCTGGGTCACCAACCATCTAAACAATGTCCCATGGAAGCGTTCAGCTCTCTATCTCCCAAACACTGGAGCGGAAGAGGAAGTACCCCCCTAGCCACCCGCGATCCCTGGCCCTGAATGCCAGCATTTCAAAATTCCTCGCCTTTAAAATGCTGTCATTCCGTCTGGTGGAGACGCAGAGTTTTAAAAGCCTGATGGCATTGGCTGTCCCACAGTACGTCGTGCCCAGCCGCCACTACTTTTCCAGGCGAGCCATCCCTTCCCTGCACAACCAAGTGGGGGACAAAATCAGGTGTGAACTGCGCAACGCCATCTGTGGCAAGGTCCACCTAACTACGGATGCGTGGACCAGTAAGCACGGTCAGGGACGTTATATCTCCCTAACAGCATACTGGGTAAATGCAGTGGTGGCTGGGCCTGAGGTAGATAGCAGTTTGGCGCATGTCCTTCCACCACCGAGGATTGCAGGGCGCTTCAGTTTGCCTCCTGTTGCTAACTCCTCCTATTCCGCTTCCTCATCCTCTACCTCCTCCTCATCCGGTCAGCGTAACACCTTCACCACCAACTTCAGCACAGCCAGGGGTAAACGACAGCAGGCAGTTTTAAAACTTTCCTGTTTGGGGGGAAAAACCCCACACTGCGCAGGAGTTATGGAGGGACATGGAACAACAGACCGATGAGTGGTTGCTGTCAGTGAGCCTCAAGCCCGGCCTGGTGGTGTGCGATAATGGGCGAAATCTCGTAGCAGCTCTGGGCCTAGCCGGTTTGACGCACATCCCTTGCCTGGCGCATGTGCTGAACTTGGTGGTCCAGAGGTTCCTGAAAAATTACCCCAATATGCCAGAGCTGCTGTAGAAAGTGCGGGCCGTCTGTGCGCACTTTCGGCATTCTTACCCTGCTGCTGCTCGCCTGTCAGCGCTGCAGCGTAACTTCGGCCTTCCCGCTCACCGCCTCATATATGACGTGCCCACAAGGTGGAACTCCACCTTGCACATGCTGGCCAGACTGTGCGAGCAGCAGCAGGCGATAGTGGAGTTTCAGCTGCAGCAATCGCTGCGGAACAGCACTACTTCACCACCAATAACTGGGCCTCCATGCGAGACCTGTGTGCCTTGTTGCGCCATTTCGAATACTCCACCAACATGGCCAGTGCCAATGACGCCGTTCTCAGCTTTACTATCCCAGTTCTATGCCTCCTTGAAAAAACGCTTCGGGCGATGATGGAAGAGGATGTGGCACAGGAGGAGGAGGAGGAGGCGGGATCATTTCAAAAGCTTTCAGGGCAGTCTTTCACAAGTGGCTACGAGGGTGGGTTCCTGCACCAACAAACGCCAGGTACACAATTGTCCGGCAGCAAGGGCACAGTTCTGGAGGATAACGAGGTGGAGGATGAGGAGGAGGAGGAGATGGAGGAGGAGGAGGAGTAGGAACCATGTTTACAGCAGGGTGGCACCCAGATCAGCTCATGGCCATCACTGGTGCATGGCTGGGGGATACAGAGGACACAGACGATACACCTCCCACAGAGGACAGCTTTTCTTTGCCTCTGGGCAGCCTGGCACACATGAGCGATTACATGCTGCAGTGTTTCCGCAACGACCACCGAGTTGCCCACATTTTAACTGGTGCTGATTACTGGGTGGCCACCCTGCTGGATCCCCCTTACAAGGACAACGTACCGTCCTTAATTCCCTCACTGGAGCGGGATCGTAAGATGCACGAGTACAAGCGCACGCTGGTAGACGCGCTGCTGGTGGCATTCCCACCTGACAGCAAGCGTACGGTGGAAGCACAAGGCGAAGGCAGAGGAGGAGGAAGAGGTCGCCAACGCAGCCGGGGCACCGCCAGCACCTCAGAAGGCAGGGTTAGCATGGCCGAAATGTGGAAAAGCTTTGCCAGCACGCCACAACAACCAGCACCACCAGCTGAGATGAAACGTCTTAGCTGGAGGCAGCATTTCACCAACATGGTTGAGCAGTATGTGTGCACAGGCCTACACGTACTGGATGACGGGTCTGCCCCCTTCAACTTCTGGGTCTCCAAATTGGGCACATGGCCTGAGCTTGCCCTTTACGCCTTGGAGGTGCTGGCCTGCCCTGCAGCCAGTGTATTATCTGAACGTTTATTTAGCACGGCAGGGGGCGTTTTCACAGACAAGCGCAGCCGCCTGTCCAGAGCCAATGTGGACAAGCTCACGTTCATTAAAGTGAACCAGGCATGGATCCCACAGGACTTGTCCATACCTTGTGCAGAATAGACATGTATACCGATGTTCTGACAAAAACTGTCCGGCCATCGGATTGTGTCCGGCCCGTACTGCACAGGCGCAGCGCTTGCGCAGTACGGAGGACAAGGAGATTCACAAAATCTCCGAAGATGAACGGCGCCTGCGCAGTGAGTGCAGGTTCAAGCCCCACCATCCAAGTGGACATACGGTAGCACATAGTAACAGGGCCCCTCACGGGCTCGCTTCGATCGCCACGCTTCGGGCACGGCCTCACTTGGCTTGGCTTGAACCTGGACTCACCGTGCAGGCGCCGTTCATCTTGTGAGATTTTCGAAATCCCCTTGTCCTACGTACTGAGCAAGCGCAGTACAGGGCGGACACTATCTGACGGGGGACAGAATTCGACACATCACAAGCCTTAACCAGCCATTGTTTTATTTTTGAACCAGTGTTGGCTACCTCGTCCTCCTCCACCGCCGCTTCCACCTACACAGCCACATCCACCGCCACCTCAACCTCCTACTCCATATGGACCTCGTCCTCCTAGGTCAAGATTATAATTTTTATAAAATTTTTTGTAGCGCACAGATCCTTTCCCCCTTACCTGCCTTTATGTTGTTGGCTCCTCGCAGGAGGGAGAAAGGCGCACCGCACTACCAGCCCGTACCCTCCTGTATAAAGAGGTTGAGCGGTGTACTTGATGGGCCGTGTCCACAGCCGAAGTCAAAACTCCTCCAGAGGATGATTCTCACCTCTACATGACAGCGGTACCGTAAGGACGAACTGGAAGGGCTTTCCTCAAAGCTTCGTCAACAGGAAATTAAGAGAGGAGACGGCGAGTTTACGCAATGAGGAAATTCTGCCTGTGAAGTGGAGGGACAGAAGGGATGTCTACGTGCTTTCTTTCATCCACAACAATACATTCGTTGAGATCACCAGGAGGAATGGCCGGATCCAAAAACCAACATGTATCCACGAATACAATAAGTTCATGGGGAGTGTCGACTTCAACGACCAGATGCTCAAACCCTACCTTTCCACAAGACGAACATACCAGTGGTATTAAAAAGTTTAAATTTATTTGTTTAATTTGGCCATGTACAACTCCTATGTAATCTATCGGAAATCCACTGAAAGACCCAAACCCTTCCTTTTCTACCAGGAGGAAATCACCACTGCCCTTATATACCCGAACAACCCACCAGTAAACATTCGATCCGATGTGATTAGCCGACTCTCCGAACGCCACTTTACAGATAAAATCCCTCCCAGACCAACAGGCCAAAAACGTCAGAAAAAATGCCGGGTGTGCTCCAGAGGAGGAGTGAGAAGAGACACGACTTATCATTGTGCCCAATGTCCTTCCCAACCAGGCCTCTGCATGGTTGATTGTTTCCGCCGTTACCATAACTCACTAAATTATTAGTTCACTTCCTGCCATTTACCTTCACACCCCTTATGCCTCTGCTTGCTCTGTAACTGACCCTGGCTTGTTATTCGACCACGCTTCTGCCTACCGATTCTGTTTATACCTCTGCCTGATCTGGAACTGACCCTGGACTGTTTGACCATGCTTTTTGTCTGCCTCTTGGACTGATCTTTTACCCTGCCCCACTGGCTAGTGGGATTCATAACACAGGGGTCTCACATATGTGAGGGGCTCCAGAATTGTTTTTCTGGATGAAGAAAACCATTGTTTTGGTTTTCTCATTCCTAGATTAGGGTCTGGAGACTCGGAGGCTTCAAAGAGATTTGGGTGGGAGAAGCCTCTACCCCTGTCCCCATTCTGTCCTGAACAAGGCCTGCTGCCTGTAGGACCTATGCCATCAAACCTCTGCCTGTTGCATGAACTGACCACACCACATGGACCTGCCTACTACCAGGACTAGGGATGAGCTCGGTGTTCGAATCGAACGCATGTTCGACTCGAACATCGCCTGTTCACCTGTTCGGCAAAACCAGAACTTTGTGGGCCGTTCGCGCCAAATTCGTGTGACGCGAATGGCCCACAATTCACTGCGCCATCGCACTGCATTGCCGGCACTGTGATTGGCCAAGCATGCACTGTGACCCCGCATGCTTGGCCAATGACAGCGCCGGCAGCGAGGAGAGCCATAATTGGCCACAGGCAGGATGCCTGTGGCCAATCATAGCTCAGGGGGGTTTAGTACACGCTCCACACTATAAAAGACCGCCAGCGCGGCGGCCTTGTGTAGTGTGTTCCGGCGTGCAGGGAAAGAGCTACATAGGCAGGGACAGTGTGTTCTACAGTGTGCTCGTTTCTCAGGCATCTGCAGGAGTTAGTGGGCGTTGTGTGCCTCCAGCACAGTATACACCTGTATCTACCCTTTATTGCTGTTCTCTAAGCTAGATAGGCAGGGACAGTGTGTTCTTTTCTCAGACATCTGCAGGAGTTAGTGGGTGTTGTGTGCCCCAGCACAGTATACACCTGTATCTACCCTTTATTACTGTTCTCTAAGCTAGATAGGCAGGCAGGGACAGTGTGTTCTTTTCTCAGGCATCTGTAGGAGTTAGTGGGTGTTGTGTGCCCCAGCACAGTATACACATGTATCTACACTTTTTTGCTGTTCTATAATACAGGCATCTGCAGGAGTTAGTGGGTGTTGTGTGCCCCAGCACAGTATACACCTGTATCTACACTTTTTTGCTGTTCTATAATACAGGCATCTGCAGGAGTTAGTGGGTGTTGTGTGCCCCAGCACAGTATACACCTGTAGCTACACTTTTTTGCTGTTCTATAATACAGGCATCTGCAGGAGTTAGTGGGTGTTGTGTGCCCCAGCACAGTATACACATGTATCTACACTTTTTTGCTGTTCTTTTTTTTTTTTTTCCCCCACCTCAGACTCAACCATAGCAAGAGACTTGGTCATGTTTTTATTTATTCATGTCGTCTCTACTTTAGTTTCACATCATTTGTGGTTTTCCTTGTTCCCTTTTTTTTTTTTTTTTAATAAGTCTTTGTTAATTATTCATATACACACAACGTTATAATCTTTTACAATTCTGTTTGTTAGTACAACCCAATTTTTTTACACCAGCCCTTCAGTGTTGGTCGTTCCGGGTTTTGCCAGAAAATGGGAATTTGGCTCTTTGCGGCTTTTAAGAGCTGTGGAAGCAAAGTTCTCAAATAGTGTTTATCTGGCATTCGAATTCCGTGTAATAAACATCCCCACGGGTCATCCGGTACTTCCAATTTGGTTATTTCACTAATCATTTTTCGTATCTCATTCCAATATTTTTAAATTTTGGGACATGTCCACCAAATGTGAGCCATAGTCCCAATTTCCTGGCATCCCCGCTAACATAACTGGGATGTTTGCGTGAAACATTTGTGCACCTTGTCGGGGGTTAAATACCATCTAGCGAGACATTTATAAATTTAATTCCATTATATTAGAATTTACAGATGTTGAGTGTACCCTTTTTATTAATTGTTTATTCTCTGAGTCGTTAACCCGTGTCCCCAATTCCTCCTCCCACTTCTTGATGAATCGCGGTATGCCTGGCTTTTTTACGTCATTTAGTATCTTGTAGATCTTCGATATTACGCCTTTCCTACCCCTTTCCTCACATAATTTCTCAAAGGGCCGCAGATTTTCTACTGATCTAATCGGCTGTGGTAATTTTTCAAAGAAATGTTTTAACTGGGCATACCGCCAGTCATCAATCAGCAAGAGTCCACTACTTTTTTTTAATTCCTGGTATGTAAGTAGTTTATTTTGCTCCATTACATCTTTTAATCGGGTGTTATCTTTTAAGATCCATTTTCCAAACGTTTTTTTTTGTCCTGGTATAAAATATTTTGTGTCAGTTAACGGTATTAGGGGTGAATTGAAGTCCCAATTTTCCTTTTTGTGAATCCTATCCCAGATTTTTAATGCGTTCCTTGTGATGCAATGTGTGTCAGTGCCCAATTCTCGGTAATGTGCCGGAATCCAAATTACCCTCCCCAGTGTAGTTTTACTGATTGTAGATTCCATATTTACCCATCTCTTTTCCGTGTTATTTTTAGCCCATTCAATTATACGTGATAATACAAATCGCGTTGTAGTAACTTTTCAAATCTGGTGCCCCCATAACCCCCTGTGCCTTTTCCAGTGTCAATAAAGTCGATTTAATACGTGGTTTTTTACCTCTCCAGTAGTGATGAGCCGAACACCCCCGGGTTCGGTTCGCACCAGAACCCGCGAACGGACCGAAAGTTCGAACGAACATTAGAACCCTATTAAATACAATGGATGCGAACGTTCGAATTCTAAAGTGCTAATTATAACAACTATTATGCATGTTATTGTCCTAAAAAGGGTTTGGGAACCCGGGTTCTGCACCAGGGGACATGTATCAATGCAAAAAGAAGTTTTAAAAACGGTCGTTTTTCGGGAGCAGTCATTTTAATGATGCATAAAGTGAAAAAAAAAAGTCAAATATTCCTTTAAATATCGTACCTGGGGGGTGTCTAAAGTATGCCTGTGAAGTGCCACGTGTTTCCCGTGTTTAGAACTGTCCCTGCACAAAATGACACTTCTAAAGGAAAAAAAAGCCATTTAAAACTGCTTGCGGCTTTAATGTAATGTCTGGTCCCGGTAATATGGATGAAATTCTTTAAGAAAAATGGCATAGCTACCCCATGACCCCCCCCCCCTACCCCAGCCCATTACCAGCCCCTTTGGGTCTTGTATGGATATTAAGGGGAACCCCGCACATAAAATAAAAAAGGCCCTATATACTCTGAACAGCCCTATACAGGCGGTGCATACAAGACAGGGACTGTAGGTTTGTTCTTATGTAGAATCTGTTTGTAATTTTGAACAGGTACATTGTTGAAGTGTAGCTCCAGACCAAAAATCTATTTTTAAACTTTTTGGAAAACATAGGTAAGGGTTATCACCCCTGTAACATTTGTTTTGCTGTCTGTGCCCCTGTTCAGAACATTTCACCTCACTTTCCGTCCCAATGACAACTGTTTTTGAAATGTGGTGTTTTTCTTGAAACAAGGATTGCTGATAAAGCATCAGTACAGAGGAGACACCTTTCTCCCATATTTATTCTTACAGGAGAGAATTTTCCTTCCTAGTGGTAGATTTCCTCTCACTTCCTGTTGTCTTCTTGCGTTTGCAAGTAGGAGTCGTTTGTAAGTTGGATGTTTGAAAGTAGGGACCTGCCGTATATACTCTGCAGAAATAGGCCCCTTAGTTGTTGGTGTTGGCACAACACTGTAAGCACTCACAGTTACTCTTGGTTGGTGCTGGAACGCCCTGCTGTCAACTATTATATCAGGAATTTTAATTACATATAATTGTTGAACAGTGGTAGTAAAAATTGGGCCTTTGATGGTGGTGCTGGTGCCACAACACTGTAAGCCCTGACAGTTACTCTTGGTGGGTGCAGCAATGGGCCCTGCTGTGAATTATTAGATCAAGAATTGTAATTACATGCCCCTGTTGAACAGGGGCTGAAAAATTGGGCCTTAGGCACTGGTGGCACAACACTGCAACCCCTCACAGATACTGTACTTGGAGCACAGCAATGAGCCCTGTTGCAAAGTATTGCTTCAAAAATTGTAATGACACGCCCCTGTTAAACAGGGGCTGAAAAATTGGGCCTTAGGCACTGGTGGCACAACACTGCAACTCCTCACAGATACTGTACTTGGAGCACAGCAATGAGCCCTGTTGCAAAGTATTGCTTCAAAAATTGTAATGACACGCCCCTGTTAAACAGGGGCTGAAAAATTGGGCCTTAGGCACTGGTGGCACAACACTGCAACTCCTCACAGATACTGTACTTGGAGCACAGCAATGAGCCCTGTTGCAAAGTATTGCTTCAAAAATTGTAATTACACGCCCCTGTTAAACAGGGGCTGAAAAATTGGGCGTTAGGCACTGGTGGCGGCACCCATAAACAAAAATGATCTTACAAGCTATCATCATCAATCGTATCATTGAGGACTCGGAGGAGGAGGATAGCCAGTCAACATAACAGCACAGGCACTCAGCATCAGCATCAGTCTTGAAGGGATGTGACATGTTAAAATCAATTAGTCTGTTATATCAGCATCAGGTGTGTGGTAGCTGGTGGTGATCCAAGACTGGTTCATCTTGATGAAAGTCAGTCGATCAACCGAGTCGGTGGACAGGCGCACCCTGTGATCCGTGACAAATCCTCCAGCAGCACTGAATGTGCGTTCCGAAAGAACGCTGGATGCAGGACAGGCCAGTAGCTCAATTGCATACTGTGCAAGCTCTGGCCAGTGATCCATCCTCAAGACCCAGTAAGCCAGAGGATTTTCGGTGGGGAAGGTGTCCAAGTCTGACCTTGCCCCTAGATATTCCTGCACCATGTTTATCAGACGCTGGCGATGGTTGCTGGAACCGATCATACTTTGGGGCTGCGGACTAAAGAATTGTCTGAACGCATCGGTCAGACGGCCACCTTCCCCACCGCTCCTTCTTTAACTGGCCGAAGCCTCAGCAACTCGTTGTCCAGGACCAGGAGTTTGCAACCTCCCAGTCTCTGGGAACGCGTTGCACAGACCTTTCTGCAAGGCCTCCCGGAGTTGTCTCATCCTCTGCTCCCTCTGCGACGGTAACATAAGGTCCGCAACCTTACCCTTGTACCGTGGATCAAGGAGAGTGGCCAGCCAGTAATGGTCCCTCTCCTTGATCCGAAGAATACGAGGATCCTTCCGCAGACTTTGCAGGATCAGGGAGGCCATGCAGCGTAGGTTTGCTGAGGCATTCGCTCCGGAGTCCTCTGGGTCACTAAGGACGACATGATCCGCAGCCACCTCCTCCCAGCCACGTACAAGTCCACTGGTTTCTTGGGACTGTAAATCATCCCTAAAAGACTGCTGCTGATGATGCTGAGTGCCAGCCTCCACCTCCATGCTGACACAATCCTCCTCCTCCTCCTCCTCCTCCTCTTCCTGTGCGATGGGTGGGACAGAAGGAACACTGTCTGGGTAAAGGGGGCCTTGAGAGGCAAGGAAGTCCTCCTCTTCCTGCCTCTGTTCTGCCTCAAGTGCCCTGTCCATTATTCCACGCAGCGTGTGCTCCAACAGGTGGACAAGAGGTACAGTGTCACTGATGCATGCACTGTCACTGCTCACCATCCTCGTGGCCTCCTCAAATGGTGCCAGGACAGTGCATGCATCCCTGATCATGCCCCACTGGCGTGGAGAAAAAAAAACAAGCTCCCCTGACCCTGTCCTGGTGCCGTAGTCGCACAGGTACTCATTGATGGCCCTCTGCTGCGTGTGCAGCCGCTGCAGCATGGCCAACGTTGAGTTCCACCTGGTGGGCATGTCACATATAAGGCGGTTCTTGGGCAGGTTCAACTCCTTTTGCAGCTTAGCCAGGCGAGCACTGGCATTATAAGATCTGCGGAAATGCACACAGACTTTCCTGGCCTGCCTCAGGACATCCTGTAAGCCCGGGTACCTGCCCAAGAAGCGCTGCACCACCAGGTTAAGGACGTGAGCCACACAGGGCACATGGGTCAGTTGTCCCTGTCGGAGGGCGGAGAGGAGGTTGGTGCCATTGTCGCAAACCACCATTCCTGGCTTAAGCTGGCGTGGCGTCAACCACCTCTCGGCCTGGCCCTGCAGAGCAGACAGGACCTCTGCCCCAGTGTGGCTTCTGTCCCCCAAACACACCAGCGCAAGCACGGCATGGCATCTTTTTGCCTGCGTACTTGCGTAGCCCCGTGAACGGCTACGGAGCACCGCTGGTTCATAGGACAAACCACAGGAAGAGGCCATGGAGGAAGAAGAAGAGGAGGGGGTGGAGGAGAGAGGTGTGTCACAACCAGTAGTAGCATTTTGGAGGCGTGGCGGTGGGACAACCTCCAACACTACTGCACCTTGTCCTGAATCCTTCCCAGCTGCCAAAAGAGTGACCCAATGGGCCGTGAAAGAAAGGTAACGTCCCTGTCCATGCCTGCTGGACCATGAGTCAGCGGTAATATGCACCTTACCGCTGACCGCCCTGTCCAGCGAGGCCAAGACATTGCCTTCCACATGCCGGTAGAGAGCCGGAATAGCCTTCCGTGAGAAAAAGTGGCGTTTGGGAACCTGCCACTGAGGAACCGCACATTGCACAAACTCACGGAAGGGGGCCGAGTCTACCAACTGAAAAGGCAGCAGTTGAAGCGCTAGCAATTTAGCCAAGCTAGCATTCAACCGCTGGGCATGTGGATGGCTGGGAGTGAACTTCTTTCGACGGTCCAGCAGCTGGGGCAGGGAAATTTGCCTGCTAGAATCGGACGTCGGTGTACTGCTAGCAGAGTGGGCGCAAGTACTTGGCTGTGACACACCTAATTCTACACCTTCATTCCTCTCAGTGCATGTTTCAGAGAGGACTGAAGTTATAGTGGGGTTGGAGATCCCAGCTGATGCGGTGCAAGGAGAGGTCCGCTTTGTTCTTTGGTGTGGGTCTTTGAGGTAGGCTTGCCAACGAGCTGCATGGCAGGTCAACATATGTCTGGTCAGGCATGTGGTACCCAAGCGGCTGATGTTTTGGCCACGCGATATACGCTTGAGACATATGTTGCAAACAGCAGCTGTGCGATCTGATGCACTAGCCTCAAAAAAGGCCCACACCAAAGAACTTTTTGAATGACGGGCAGAGGCAGCGCCCTGCACAGGCGGAGCTCTGCGGTGTGATTCCGTCGGTGTACTGCCCTTACGCTGGCCACCAAAGGGCATCCTGCCTCGTTGGAGATGTGCCTCCTCCTCATCCTCCTCCTCCTCCTCTCTCCTATTAGGCACCCACGTGGAGTCAGTGACCTCATCATCCCCTCCCTCCTCATCACTGGAGCCAATCTGGCAGTATGCTGCAGCTGCTGGAACATGACTGCCAGATTGGTGTCCTTCTTGAGCATCCCCTCTGTCTGCTCTCACGCTACTGCCTTCCTCTAGCTGGGTTTCATCATCAGACCCTTCGAAACGCTGGGCATCCTCCTGGAGCATGTACCCAACACTGTGCTGAAACAGTTCGGGGGACTCCTCAGGAGGAGGACATGGTGGGTCTAGGGAAGGAGTGACTGATGATTTGTCTGACATTGATACCAGGGAAGACGACGCTTTGGCAGCTGCTTTTCCAGTACCCTGAGCCTGGGTGAGAGAGGATGAGGAGGAGGAGGAGGGCTTGGTCATCCACTCTACCAAGTCTTCGGCATGATGTGGCTCAACATGTCCAGCTGCCGAAAAGAAGGACAAGCGTGTCCCATGGCCATGTGCTGATGACAATGCACCGCGTCCACGACCAGCACTGTTGCCCCCAGACACAGAGCCTGCTTGCCCTCTTTTATTGCCTCCTGACTGTCTGCCTCTCCTTGTTTGCCTTCCAGACATTCTAATAGATGGGCTGCAGGGAGATGGGAAAAAAGCAATAAGGGCTACCTTCAGGTGTCCTTCTCTGTCCCTTGAAACAAGGACTTTCACAGTGAAAGAAACTGACACTCTCCCTACCTACAGTTTTCTGTCCCTAGAAAAAATATTTTTTTTAAGCACAATATAGCACAAGGACAATTCACTCACTGTCCTTACAGGTCCCTGGAAACAAGGACTTGCAGAGTGAAAGAAAAAAAACACTCTCCCTACCTACAGTTTTCTGTCCCTAGAAAAAATGTTTTTTTTAATCACAATATAGCACAAGGACAATTCACTCACTGTCCTTCCAGGTCCCTGGAAACAAGGACTTGCAGAGTGAAAGAAAAAAAACACTCTCCCTACCTACAGTTTTCTGTCCCTAGAAAAAAATGTTTTTTTTAATCACAATATAGCACAAGGACAATTCACTCACTGTCCTTACAGGTCCCTGGAAACAAGGACTTGCAGAGTGAAATAAACTGACACTCTCCCTACCTACAGTTTTCTGTCCCTAGAATAAATGTTTTTTTAAGCACAATATAGCACAAGGACAATTCACTCACTGTCCTTACAGGTCCCTGGAAACAAGGACTTGCAGAGTGAAAGAAAAAAAACACTCTCCCTACCTACAGTTTTCTGTCCCTAGAAAAAAATGTTTTTTTTAATCACAATATAGCACAAGGACAATTCACTCACTGTCCTTACAGGTCCCTGGAAACAAGGACTTGCAGAGTGAAATAAACTGACACTCTCCCTACCTACAGTTTTCTGTCCCTAGAATAAATGTTTTTTTAAGCACAATATAGCACAAGGACAATTCACTCACTGTCCTTACAGGTCCCTGGAAACAAGGACTTGCAGAGTGAAAGAAAAAAAACACTCTCCCTACCTACAGTTTTCTGTCCCTAGAAAAAATGTTTTTTTTAATCACAATATAGCACAAGGACAATTCACTCACTGTCCTTACAGGTCCCTGGAAACAAGGACTTGCAGAGTGAAAGAAAAAAACACTCTCCCTACCTACAGTTTTCTGTCCCTAGAAAAAAATGTTTTTTTTAATCACAATATAGCACAAGGACAATTCACTCACTGTCCTTACAGGTCCCTGGAAACAAGGACTTGCAGAGTGAAATAAACTGACACTCTCCCTACCTACAGTTTTCTGTCCCTAGAATAAATGTTTTTTTAAGCACAATATAGCACAAGGACAATTCACTCACTGTCCTTACAGGTCCCTGGAAACAAGGACTTGCAGAGTGAAAGAAAAAAAACACTCTCCCTACCTACAGTTTTCTGTCCCTAGAAAAAATGTTTTTTTTAATCACAATATAGCACAAGGACAATTCACTCACTGTCCTTCCAGGTCCCTGGAAACAAGGACTTGCAGAGTGAAATAAACTGACACTCTCCCTACCTACAGTTTTCTGTCCCTAGAATAAATGTTTTTTTAAGCACAATATAGCACAAGGACAATTCACTCACTGTCCTTACAGGTCCCTGGAAACAAGGACTTGCAGAGTGAAAGAAAAAAAACACTCTCCCTACCTACAGTTTTCTGTCCCTAGAAAAAAATGTTTTTTTTAATCACAATATAGCACAAGGACAATTCACTCACTGTCCTTACAGGTCCCTGGAAACAAGGACTTGCAGAGTGAAATAAACTGACACTCTCCCTACCTACAGTTTTCTGTCCCTAGAATAAATGTTTTTTTAAGCACAATATAGCACAAGGACAATTCACTCACTGTCCTTACAGGTCCCTGGAAACAAGGACTTGCAGAGTGAAAGAAAAAAAACACTCTCCCTACCTACAGTTTTCTGTCCCTAGAAAAAAATGTTTTTTTTAATCACAATATAGCACAAGGACAATTCACTCACTGTCCTTACAGGTCCCTGGAAACAAGGACTTGCAGAGTGAAATAAACTGACACTCTCCCTACCTACAGTTTTCTGTCCCTAGAATAAATGTTTTTTTAAGCACAATATAGCACAAGGACAATTCACTCACTGTCCTTACAGGTCCCTGGAAACAAGGACTTGCAGAGTGAAAGAAAAAAAACACTCTCCCTACCTACAGTTTTCTGTCCCTAGAAAAAATGTTTTTTTTAATCACAATATAGCACAAGGACAATTCACTCACTGTCCTTCCAGGTCCCTGGAAACAAGGACTTGCAGAGTGAAATAAACTGACACTCTCCCTACCTACAGTTTTCTGTCCCTAGAATAAATGTTTTTTTAAGCACAATATAGCACAAGGACAATTCACTCACTGTCCTTACAGGTCCCTGGAAACAAGGACTTGCAGAGTGAAAGAAAAAAAACACTCTCCCTACTTACAGTTTTCTGTCCCTAGAAAAAATGTTTTTTTTAATCACAATATAGCACAAGGACAATTCACTCACTGTCCTTACAGGTCCCTGGAAACAAGGACTTGCAGAGTGAAATAAACTGACACTCTCCCTACCTACAGTTTTCTGTCCCTAGAAAAAATGTTTTTTAAAATCACAATATAGCACAAGGACAATTCACTCACTGTCCTTACAGGTCCCTGGAAACAAGGACTTGCAGAGTGAAAGAAAAAAAACACTCTCCCTACCTACAGTTTTCTGTCCCTAGAAAAAATGTTTTTTTTAATCACAATATAGCACAAGGACAATTCACTCACTGTCCTTCCAGGTCCCTGGAAACAAGGACTTGCAGAGTGAAATAAACTGACACTCTCCCTACCTACAGTTTTCTGTCCCTAGAATAAATGTTTTTTTTAAGCACAATATAGCACAAGGACAATTCACTCACTGTCCTTACAGGTCCCTGGAAACAAGGACTTGCAGAGTGAAAGAAAAAAAACACTCTCCCTACCTACAGTTTTCTGTCCCTAGAAAAAATGTTTTTTTTAATCACAATATAGCACAAGGACAATTCACTCACTGTCCTTACAGGTCCCTGGAAACAAGGACTTGCAGAGTGAAAGAAAAAAAACACTCTCCCTACCTACAGTTTTCTGTCCCTAGAAAAAATGTTTTTTTTAATCACAATATAGCACAAGGACAATTCACTCACTGTCCTTACAGGTCCCTGGAAACAAGGACTTGCAGAGTGAAATAAACTGACACTCTCCCTACCTACAGTTTTCTGTCCCTAGAATAAATGTTTTTTTAAGCACAATATAGCACAAGGACAATTCACTCACTGTCCTTACAGGTCCCTGGAAACAAGGACTTGCAGAGTGAAAGAAAAAAAACACTCTCCCTACCTACAGTTTTCTGTCCCTAGAAAAAATGTTTTTTTTAATCACAATATAGCACAAGGACAATTCACTCACTGTCCTTACAGGTCCCTGGAAACAAGGACTTGCAGAGTGAAATAAACTGACACTCTCCCTACCTACAGTTTTCTGTCCCTAGAATAAATGTTTTTTTTAAGCACAATATAGCACAAGGACAATTCACTCACTGTCCTTACAGGTCCCTGGAAACAAGGACTTGCAGAGTGAAAGAAAAAAAACACTCTCCCTACCTACAGTTTTCTGTCCCTAGAAAAAATGTTTTTTTTAATCACAATATAGCACAAGGACAATTCACTCACTGTCCTTACAGGTCCCTGGAAACAAGGACTTGCAGAGTGAATTAAACTGACACTCTCCCTACCTACAGTTTTCTGTCCCTAGAATAAATGTTTTTTTTAATCACAATATAGCACAAGGACAATTCACTCACTGTCCTTCCAGGTCCCTGGAAACAAGGACTTGCAGAGTGAAATAAACTGACACTCTCCCTACCTACAGTTTTCTGTCCCTAGAATAAATGTTTTTTTTAAGCACAATATAGCACAAGGACAATTCACTCACTGTCCTTAGAGGTCCCTGGAAACAAGGACTTGCAGAGTGAAAGAAAAAAAACACTCTCCCTACCTACAGTTTTCTGTCCCTAGAAAAAATGTTTTTTTTTAAGCACAATATAGCACAAGGACAATTCACTCACTGTCCTTCCAGGTCCCTGGAAACAAGGACTTGCAGAGTGAAAGAAAAAAAACACTCTCCCTACCTACAGTTTTCTGTCCCTAGAAAAAATGTTTTTTTTAAGCACAATATAGCACAAGGACAATTCACTCACTGTCCTTCCAGGTCCCTGGAAACAAGGACTTGCAGAGTGAAAGAAAAAAAACACTCTCCCTACCTACAGTTTTCTGTCCCTAGAAAAAATGTTTTTTTTAATCACAATATAGCACAAGGACAATTCACTCACTGTCCTTACAGGTCCCTGGAAACAAGGACTTGCAGAGTGAAAGAAACTGACACTCTCCCTACCTACAGTTTTCTGTCCCTAGAATAAATGTTTTTTTTTAAGCACAATATAGCACAAGGACAATTCACTCACTGTCCTTCCAGGTCCCTGGAAACAAGGACTTGCAGAGTGAAATAAACTGACACTCTCCCTACCTACAGTTTTCTGTCCCTAGAATAAATGTTTTTTTAAGCACAATATAGCACAAGGACAATTCACTCACTGTCCTTCCAGGTCCCTGGAAACAAGGACTTGCAGAGTGAAAGAAACTGACACTGTCCCTACCTACAGTTTTCTGTCCCTAGAATAAATGTTTTTTTTAAGCACACTATAGCACAAGCACAAAACACACTGACACTCTCCCTACCTATCCTTCTCTTTCCCTAAACTAAAGGAATCCAGGTTAAGCAAGAAAGAAATAACAGTCACTGTCCCTGCCTATGCTGCTCTATCCCTGCTCCGGAACACACTACACTAGGCCGCCGTGCTGGCGGCCTTTTATAGTGTGGGGCGTGTACTAAACACCCTCAGCAATAATTGGCCACAGGCATCCTGCCTGTGGCCAATCATTGCTCTCCTCGCTGCCGGCGCTGTGATTGGCCAAGCATGCGGGGTCACAGTGCATGCTTGGCCAATCACAGCGCCTGGATGACACTGCGATGGCGTAGTGCATTGTGGGCCGTTCGCGTCACTCGAATTTGGCGCGAACGGCCCAAATCGTTCGATCTTCGTCGAACGATCGAACAGCCGATGTTCGAGTCGAACGTATGTTCGACTCGAACACGAAGCTCATCCCTACTCTCCAGATAAATGTTGAAAATAGTGATTGTAATTTTTTGAAATATACCTGTGGTAGTGGAATTGGGAGCATTTGTATTTTGTAAACTATCTTAGGTAATTTTACCATTTTAAAAATATTCATGCGACCACTCCATGATAGTTGCCCCGGTGCGATTCTCTTCAGTACTAATTTAATGTCGTTCAATAATGGAATAAAATTAACTTTATATAGAGTCTCGGAAGTAGTTATTTTAATTCCGAGGTAATTTAATTATTTTCTGCAGCTAAATGAGAAGTCTGCTTGGTATATGTTCCTTTCTGATTTGGAAATGTTAAAACTCAGTATTTCAGATTTAGCAGAATTTATTTTGATGACAAGTTTGTGATCTTCTTCCCCGACTTTAATCCCACTAATATCTACATTTCGCCTTATTCCCCTTAACAGGGGTTCTAATGCCAGTACAAACAATAGCGATGACAAGGGGCATCCTTGTTGGGTGCCATTTTTAATCTCGAATGGCATTGAGAGTGTCCCATTTATTTTGATTCTCGCCGTAGGTCTATTGTACAGAGATCCTATCCATTTGATCATTCTTGGTCCTATACCCACCGCCTCTAGTGTGCTCTGCATGAAGCCCCAGTCTACCCTGTCAAATGCTTTCTCTGCGTCTATTGACAGGAGTAGACCTGGGGCCCCACATTCTTTAATTTTCTGTATGGCGAGCAGAGTTCTAATTCTGTTATCCCTCCCCTCCCTTCCTGGGATAAATCCGATCTGATCAGCATGGACCACGTCTTTCATTATTGTTTTCATTCTATTAGCGAGAATCTTTGAAAAGATTTTAGTATCGATATTCAGAACTGAAATCGGTCTGTAACTGGAACAGAGTGTGGTATCTTTGCCGTCTTTTGGGATTATAGTTATTATGGCTTCTAGTGCCTCTTTCCGCATCTCCCATTTCGTGCCTATCCCATTCATGTAAGAACACAGTATCGGTGTTAGGGTGTCAACAAATTTTTTATAGTACAATATCGTTAGGCCGTCTGGTCCGGGACTCTTCCCGTTTGGTAACTCGTGTATGATTTTTTTTTATTTCCTCCTCTGTTATGGGGTCCTCTAGGTGGCTAATTTTATCCTCAGGGATTTTATCCAGGTCAATCTCCTTCAAGAAGACTTTAATTTTCTGACCTTTTTCTTTTACTTCTTCATATGTGTCATTTATATTAATTGAATATAATTTGCTATAGAAGTCATGAAAAGTATTAACTATTTCTGATGTTTTATATCTTAGTTCCCCGGTATTTGTTTGTATTTTCTCTATGTAATTAAGAGATTTTTTCTTTTTTAATATTTTCGCTAAATGCTTCCCCTGATACCCCATTGGTATCTCTCTTTCTTGATTCAGTTAAAGACCGTGCGGGATTCTAGTTCAATTACCTCTCAAATCTCCTCTCTTTTAATACACAGGTTCATTAACAGTTATTTTCTTCCAGTTGTCTTATGTTGCTGTTCTAATTTATATATTGCTTTTGTTAATGTTAATTTTTTTCTCCTTAGTTCTTCTCTTGTTTTACGCCCCTTCCCTGATAAGTATACCCCTGATGTAGGCCTTATGGGTTTCCCAGACTGTTGCCTCTGACACCCCTTCTGTGCTATTCTCCCTGAAGAACTGTTCTAATTCAAACCTTATTCTCTGAACAATTTTTTTTCCTGTAAAAGTTCTTCATTCAACATCCAGCTGTTAAACTTGTTTTGTACCTTTCCTATGTTAATTTGGAGTGTTATTGGTGCGTGGTCTGAGAATGTTGTTATTCCAATATTTGTGCCTTCCACCGTCTCCAATAACTGGTGCTCAACTAAAAAAAAAAAATTGATTCTTGAGTACGTCCCATGCCCTGGGGAGTGGAATGTATAATCCCGTTGGTTCAAGTGTTGCGTTCGCCACACGTCCACTAACTGAAGTTGATGCATTTATTTTTTTTAGTTTATTCCTCTGGGCCATTCCAATCCCCCTTGCATGTGACGTACTGTCCATCTTTCGGTCCAGACCGATATTAAAGTCTCCTGCCATAATAGCCTTTCCTTTCTTAAATTCCATGTAGTCATCCATAACCCAAGTAGCGCCCCTCTGGATCCACTTTCCTCTCCTCTGGTATGAACCTGGTTTCCCTGGCAAACCCTGTCGCGACTCCTTTGGCTCGACTTATGGGTGAGTCCCCATAGTACCATAGAGGATATTCCTTTTGAGATAATTTGATTATTTGTGCCCATAAAAAAGTGGGTCTCCTGTAAGAGGACCACATTGGCCATCATTGAGTGCATTTCTCGCATTATATTAGCACATTTAATGGGGGCTTTCAGTCACCGCACATTATACGAAATTAGCTTGATTTTGGACATTATAATATGGTTGAGGGTCCTGCTGAGAACAAAGGATTATTTTTTTCTTGATTTTTCGGAGAGGCCCCCCACCCGCCCTGCCCTCCCTTCTCCCTCCCCACCCTCCTCCCCCTACCCCCTTCCCGCCCTCCCTTGTTGGGGAAAAACTGGCTTCACCGAAGCCACATGAATCAAGGCCCATACTCCTCCTCCCTGCCCCCTGATTCATCCCCATGGGGGTGAGCTCTAATATGGACCATTGGAGAAGGCTAGTGCTCTCCCCTGTCAAGGGGGTCACCAGCTACCACCCGCGCCCTCCTTTCTATCCCCCCTCTCACCCCAGCCCGTGTCCAGGATACCCCTATCCCGTTTTCTGCATCTCTAATTACACAGAAACCCTTCTTTTTTTTCCCCTTCTTCTCTCTCCCCTTCCTTCTTTCTTTCTTCCTCATTTCTTTTTTGTTCCTGTTTGTTTCTTATTCCATGCTGGGTGTATGGGTAGTTGTTCTTCAAGGTTCTCAGTAGACTCTTGTTCGTCCCATCAACCCGGGATTTCTATTAATGGAATGTTCAGTTTATTGCAGAAATTCGGGGTATCTTCTGGGAATCTAAGAGTTGCTGATCTACTGTCTTTACGTCTAATTAGACAAGATGGGAATCCCCACGTATATTGAATGTTCTGTGTTTTTAGTTGTTCCAGTAATGGTTTGAGGATTCTTCTCCTAGATAATGTTTCGGTAGCCAAATCTGGGAATACCTGTAGAGTTGCGTCTCCATATTTAACTGGTTGATTAGTTCTCATATAGGCCCTAATCTGTTCCTTTTCTTGAAAATTGTGGAATCTTGCTATCACATCTCTTGGAAGGTCTCCAGCAATTCCAATAGGTTTTCTAATCCTGTGGATCCGTTCAAATTAGATTTTTTTTCCACCTCTGTTATTCCCAACATATGGCCAAATGTTTTGTCCATGAGATCTTGTAAGTCCTCACTTTCCCCTTGCGTTTCCGGTATTCCCCTAATCCAAATGTTTTTTCTCCTATTCCTATTTTCCTGATCTTCTATTTTATACCGCATGTGTCTTTGTTCTCGGTACATCCCTTCCATCTGTTCCTTCAGTTCTTTTATTTCGACTCCGTAATTGTCCAATCTATCTTCTGTTTCCTCAACCCTCTTAAGCATATGCTTCATGTCTTGACGTAATGTCGCTATGTCTCCCTTTATTGATGTTTCCAGTCTTGTTTCCATCCTAGCCAACATTTCTACCATGTCACCTTTTGTCAGTGCTTGCTTTATTTGATGTCTAGTTTCCATACCTTCTTCCTCTTCCTCTTCAATGTCCTCGCTATTGAAAGGGGGGGGGTCTATTTCCTCTTGTTGTTTCCTAAGAGCAGATTTCTGTATGCCCTCCGTAACTTTACTTTTAGTTCCCGTTTTTATTCCCGGGCTGTCTTTTCCCCCCTCATATACCATATATTTTTTGATTGTTCCTGGACTAGCACTCATTTTTGGAAGATTTGTTGCTGCACCTCTCCACGATCGTGCACGCATTTTCCAATATTTTCTCTCTTTATTTCTCCACTAATTATTTGCTTTGGTCTCTTGCTTGAAATCTAACTATGGGTGTAACGTGGGAGTATTTTGTTTCACTTGCCCCTCAATACCTTATCTCCCCCTGTATCCCTATTTGGTTTAGGGGAATAAAAGGGATTTGTACAAAATTAAGCTATTAATAGCCTTGTTTATAGCTTAGTGGGAAGCTTTAGTTACGTTGTCGATGTGTTCTTGTATACCTTGATGTATGAGCAAGTATCTGTGCAAGTTTTGTGCAATGTTCTGTATTGATCCCAAGGTACATACCATGTATCGTCTATTTGAAAGCAATGTTCTCAATATACCTTTAATATACCTTCCGATACCTTGTGTACCTTGCAAATCCTTGTTGCAAATCTGAGTAAAAAAAAAAGTAAAAAAAAATCCACAGTCCATAATCGTACTTCATACATTACTGTCCGCGGTGAGTGCGTAGTATTAGTCATAAGAGAGCCACCCCTACACACTACGCCTTTTACACCAACAAGAGAGAAAGAGTAACCAAAAAAAAAAAAAGAATGAGTTCTTCATTTGTCCATAACCGTATTTCCGGGCTGGGGGTTAATAGTAACTGGTATTGGTAGTGGTAGTGGCTATTGATAACTACTGATAACTTCTTGGCAGTGATAGCAATGATAGCTGTAACAGGGTGGGATGGGATGGGATGAGACGAATAAGGTAAGTAAGGTAGGCTGAGGTAGACTGAGGTAGGCTATATCTGCTAATGCAGAAAACTGCCGATGCTGCCAAAGCTGAACACCACCTCAGATTCCCGTCCTACCTCTACCTCTGACCACCTCTGCGTCCCTCCTCAGGCCTTGGGAAATCCGCTCCTCCACCCCCAAACCACTGCACAGGGCGACCGCTCAAACGCTCGAGGTCGGGCGCCCCCGCCGCAACAACGGATGATGGGCAGCTGGTCCGACTGGTGCGGAGCTCCGGCACGCCGGCACACACGCACCCCAGCCACCGAAACACTTCGACACCGCTCCCACCCACTATGATCCGACCTGATCTGGCCCGCCAGAGCCCGCCAGAGCAGGGAAACAACAGGGAGGCAGCGCAGCAGCAGCCGAGGGATCCTCGAGCGCGGTCAGGTGAGGCAATTCGGACAAATCGGGCGAAAAAAAAAACAAACATTTAGTACAGTACTTGATGCGCCGTAACACTCCAGCACAATATACACTACTCCAATTCCTGGTTTTCCCATCTCCCTGCAGTCCATTACTATGTCTGGAAGGCCAACAAGAAGAGGCCGACAGTCAGGAGCCAATAAAAGAGGGCAAGCAGGCTCTGTGTCTAGAGACAACAGTGCTGGCCGTGGATGCAGTGCATCGTCGTCAGCACGTGGCCATGGGACACGCTTGTCCTTATTTTCGGCAGATGGACGTGTTGAGCCGCATCATGCCGAAGACTTGGATGACCAAGCCCTCCTCATCCTCTATCACCCAGGCTCAGGGTAATGGCAAAGCAGCTGCCAAAGCGTTCTCTTCCCTCGTATCAATGTCATCATCAGTCACTCCTTCCCTAGACCCACCATGTCCTCCTGAGGAGTCCCCCGAACTGTTTGAGCACAGTGTTGGGTACATGCTCCAGGAGGATGTCCAGCGTTTTGAAGGGTCTGATGATGATACCCAGCTAGAGTAAGGCAGTAGCGTGAGCGCAGAGAGAAGGCATGCTCAAGAAGGACAGCAATCTTGCAGTCATGTTCCAGCAGCTGCAGCATACTGCCAGATTGGCTCCAGTGATGAGGAGGGAGGGGATGATGAGGTCACTGACTCCACGTGGGTGCCTGATAGGAGAGAGGAGGAGGAGGATGAGGAGGAGGCACATCTCCAACGAGGCAGGATGCCCTCCGGGGGCCAGCGTAAGGGCAGCACACCAACTGAATTACACCGCAGAGCTCCGCCTGTGCAGGGCGCTGCCTCTGCTCGTTATTCCAAAAGTTCTTTGGTGTGGGCCTTTTTTGAGTCAAGTGCATCAGATCGCACTGCTGCTATTTGCAACATATGTCTCAAGCGTATCTCGCGTGGCCAAAACATCAGCCGCTTGGGCACCACATGCTTGACCAGACATATGTTGACCTGCCATGCAGCTCGTTGGCAAACGTACCTTAAAGACCCACACCAAAGAACAAAGCGGACCTCTCCTTGCTCCTCCTCAGCTGGGATCTCCAACCCCACTATACCTGCAGTCCTCTCTGAAACCTGCACTGAGAGGAATGAAGGTGTAGAATTAGGTGTGTCACAGCCAAGTACTTGCGGGCACTCTGCTAGCAGTACACCGACGTCCGATTGTAGCAGGCAAATTTCCCTGCCCCAGCTGCTGGACCATCGAAAGAAGTTCACTCCCAGCCATCCACATGCCCAGCGGTTGAATGCTAGCTTGGCTAAATTGCTAGCACTTCAACTGCTGCCTTTTCAGTTGGTAGACTCGGCCCCCTTCCGTGAATTTGTGCAATGTGCGGTTCCTCAGTGGCAGGTTCCCAAACGCCACTTTTTCTTACGGAAGGCGATTCCGGCTCTCTACCGGCATGTGGAAGGCAATGTCCATGCCTCACTGGACAGGGCGGTCAGTGGTAAGGTGCATATTACCGCTGACTCATGGTCCAGCAGGCATGGACAGGGACGTTACCTTTCTTTCATGGCCCATTGGGTTACTCTGACAGCTGGGAAGGATGCAGGACAAGGTGCAGTAGTGTTGGAGGTTGTTCCGCCGCCACGCCTCCAAAATGCTACTACTGGTTGTGACACACCTCTCTCCTCCACCCCCTCTTCTTCTTCTTCCTCCATGGCCTCTTCCTGTGCTTTGTCCTCGGAACCAGCGGTGCTCCGTAGGCATTCAAGGGGCTATGCAAGTACGCAGGCAAAAAGATGCCATGCCGTGCTTGCGCTGGTGTGTTTGGGGGACCCTGTGTGGCTCACGTCCTTAACCTGGTGGTGCAGCGGTTCTTGGGCAGGTACCCGGGCTTACAGGATGTCCTGAGGCAGGCCAGGAAAGTCTGTGTGCATTTCCGCAGATCATATAATGCCAGTGCTCGGCTGGCTGAGCTGCAAAAGGAGTTGAACCTGCCCAAAAACCGCCTTATATGTGACATGCCCACCAGGTGTAACTCAACATTGGCCATGCTGCAGCTGCTGCAAACGCAGCAGAGGGCCATCAATGAGTACCTGTGCGAGTATGGCACCAGGACAGGGTCAGGGGAGCTCGGGTTTTTTTCACCACGCCAGTGGGGCATGATCAGGGATGCATGCACTGTCCTGGCACCATTTGAGGAGGCCACGTGGATGGTGAGCAGTGACAGTGCATGCATCAGTGACACTGTACCTCTTGTCCACCTGTTGGAGCATACGCTGCATGGAATAATGGACAGGGCACTTAAGGCAGAACAGAGGCAGGAAGAGGAGGACTTCCTTGCCTCTCAAGGCCCCCTTTACCCAGACAGTGTTCCTTCTGTCCCACCCATCGCACAGGAAGAGAACGAGGAGGAGGAGGAGGATTGTGTCAGCATGGAGGTGGAGCCTGGCACTCAGCATCAACAGCAGCAGTATTTTAGGGATGATTTACAGTCCCAAGAAACCCGTGGACTTGTACGTGGCTGCGGATCATGTCGTCCTTAGTGATCCAGAGGACTCCGAACCGAATGCCTCAGATAACCTACGCTGCATGGCCTCCCTGATCCTGCAAAGTCTGCGGAAGGATCCTCGTATTCTTCAGATCAAGGAGAGGGACCATTACTGGCTGGCCACTCTCCTTGATCCACGGTACAAGGGTAAGGTTGCGGACCTTATCTTACCGTCGCAGAGGGAGCAGAGGATGAGACATCTCCGGGAGGCCTTGCAGAAAGGTCTGTGCAACGCGTTCCCAGAGACTGGGAGGTTACAAACTCCTGGTCCTGGACAACGAGTTGCTGAGGCTTCGGTCAGTCAAAGAAGGAGCGGTGGGGAAGGTGGCCATCTGACCGATGCGTTCAGACAATTTTTTAGTCCGCAGCCCCAAGGTATGATCGGTTCCAGCAACCATCGCCAGCGTCTGATATACATGGTGCAGGAATAGCTAGGGGCAAGGTCAGACTTGGACACCTTTCCCACCGAAAATCCTCTGGCTTACTAGGTCTTGAGGATGGATCACTGACCAGAGCTTGCACAGTATGCAATTGAGCTACTGGCCTGTCCTGCATCCAGCGTTCTTTCGGAACGCACATTCAGTGCTGCTGGAGGCTTTGTCACGGATCACAGGGTGCGCCTGTCCACCAACTCGGTTGATCGACTGACCTTCATAAAGATGAACCAGTCTTGGATCACCACCAGCTACCAAGCACCTGAAGCTGATATAACAGAATAATTTATTTTGAAATGTCACATCCCTTCAAGACTGCCTATGCTGATGCTGAGTGACTGTCCTGTTATGTTGACTGACTATCCTCCTCCTCCTCAATGATCCGATTCCTGATGATAGCTTGGAAGAACATTTTTGTTTCTGGGTGCCGCCACCAGTGGCTAAGGCCCAATTTTTCAGCCCCTGTTTAACAGGGGCATGTAATTAAAAATTTTTATGCAATGCTTTGCAGCAGGGCTCATTCCTGCACTCCAACTAGAGTATCTGGGAGAGGTTGCAGTGTCGTGGCACCAGCACCAGTGCCTAACGCCCAATTTTTCAGCCCCTGTTTAACAGGGGCGTGTAATTACAATTTTTGATGCAATACTTTGCAACAGGGCTCATTGCTGTGCTCCAAGTACAGTATCTGTGAGGGGTTGCAGTGTTGTGGCACCAGTGCCTAAGGCCCAATTTTTCAGCCCCTGTTTAACAAGGGTGTGTAATTACAATTCTTGATCTAATAATTCACAGCAGGAGCCATGCCATTTTTCTCAAAGATTTTTATCCATATTGCCAGGACAAGACATGACATTAAAGTCGCAAGCAGTTTTAAATGGCTTTTTTTCCCTTTAGAAATGTCATTTTGTGCAGGGACAGTTCTAAACACGGGAAACACATGCCACTTCACAGGCATACTTTAGACACCCCCCAGGTACGATATTTAAAGGAATATTTCACTTTTTTTCACTTTATGCATCATTAAAATGACTGCTACCGAAAAAACGGCCGTTTTTAAAACTTCTTTTTGCATTGATACATGTCCCCTTGGGGAGAACTCGGGTCCCCAAACCCTTTTTGGGACAATAACATGCATATTAGCCGTTATAATTAGCACTTTAGATTTCGAACGTTCGCGTCCATGGTATTTAATAGGGTTCTAACGTTCGCGCAAACTTTCGGTCCGTTCACAGGTTCTGGTGCGAACCGAACCGGGGGGTGTTCGGCTCATCCCTAACCAGGACCAATATTTTGGCACTGCTGACAATCTCTTCTTGTACTGACCCTGGACTGTATATGGACAGTATCCTTGCCTGCTGCCTGTACTGACTATGGACAGTATTCCTGCCTGTTGCCTGGACAATTGCGTTTGCTTTTGCTGACCAAGTCCCTGCCTGCTCCCTGGACCAGTGCTATCCTCCTGTGGACAACTGCGCTACTAAAACCACAGGTATTCTTTTGTTTACCCTTTGCTCAGCAGAATGTATTTTGGGGTGTAATTCTTGGTATGTGCATGCCATGTGTCCCTAGAACACCTGATGGTGTTCCTTGCATGTTGGGCCTCTGTATGTGGTCAGGCTGTGTAAAAGTCTCACACATGTGGTATCGCCATACTCAGGAGTAGCAGAATGTGTTTTGGGGTGTCATTTTTGCTATTTACATGCTATGTGTTGGAAATATCTTTATAAATGGACAACTTTGTGTAAAAAAAATATGTCTTTTTAATTTTTTCCACATTTTCCAAAAACTTCTAGAAAAAAATGAAAGGTTCAAAAGACTCAAGCCCTGTACACACGATCGGATTTCCGATGGTTTTTTATCCGATGGATTTTTTCAACGGAAAGCCGATGAAGCTGACTTTCATCAGTCTTGCCTACACACCATCAGTTAAAAAACCGACCGTTCCAAATGCTGTGACGTACGACGGCACTATAAAGGGGAAGTTCAAATCCAATGGCGCCACGATTTGGGCTGCTTTTGCTGATTTCGTGTTACCGCGTGTTAGTAAAAGTTTGGTTAGAGCCAATTCGCGCTTTTCAGTCTCCGTGCTTTTCAGTTCGTTTTCTGCATTTCAGTTTGTGCTTCTGGGTTCGTATTTGTCTTTCAGTCAGGTTGTTGCTGTTTTGCAGTGCCTTCTTGGCCGCTCGTTACTGTTTTTCAGGTCGTTCACAGGCCTTGCTGTTCCTCGGTGCGTTCTGTTTAAGTTCGTTCTGACCAGCCGACCGGTTTAAAGCCATGTTGGAAGTTCGTTCTCATTCTCGAGTTCGTGCTGCATATGGGCTTGGTGTTGCGGTTAATACTGTAACCCGAGCTCGGTCCATGAACAGGGTGAGGAGGGGTTCATGGGCCAAGAATTGGTTGCCCCAGCGGGACCAATTCTCTCATATGCCTCTGCTGTGGGAAATCCTGGAGAATAATCCTGATGATTTCAGGAATTATCTCCGGATGACGGACCCCATTTTTTACCGTCTGTTGGATTTGCTTTCCCCCTATATCACGAGGCAGGACACTGTGATGCGCCAGGCCATCACTGATGAGCAGAGGCTTATTGCCACGTTGAGATACCTGGCGACATGGAGAAGCTTGCAGGACCTCAAGTTCACAACAGGCATCTCCCCCCAGGCCCTTGAGATCATTATCCCTGAAACGTGTTCTGCCATCATAAAAGTCATGCAGAAGGACTATATGAAGGTAAGTTTTCTCTTTTAACCACTTAAGCCCCGGACCATTACGCAGCTTAATGACCAGAGGTGTTTTTACAATTTGGCACTGCGCTGCTTTAACTGGAAATTGTGCGGACATGCAATGTTGTACCCAAACGAAATTTGCGTCCTTTTCTTACCACAAATAGAGCTTTCTTTTAATGGTATTTGATTGCCTCTGCAATTATTTTTTTTTGCGATATAAAACGGAAAAAGACCGAAAATTTTGAAAAAAAAGATATTTTCTAATTTTTGTTATAAGAAAAATCGAATAAACTCAATTTTAGTCATACATTTAGGCCAAAATGTATTCAGCCACATGTCTTTAGTAAAAAAAAAATGTCAATAAGCGTATTTTTATTGGTTTGTGCAGAAGTTATAGCGTCTACAAACTAGGGTACATTTTCTGGAATTTACACAGCTTTTAATTTATGACTGCCTATCTCATTTCTTGAAGTGCTAAAATGGCAGGGCAGTACAAAACCCCCCCAAATGACCCCATTTTGGAAAGTAGACACCCCAAGGAAATTGCTGAGAGGCATGTTGAGCCCATTGAAAAAAAAATTCTTGTCCCAAGTGATTGAATAATGACAAAAAAATTACAAAAAGTTGTCACTAAATGATATATTGCTCACACATGCCATGGTTATATGTGGAATTGCACCCCAAAATACATTTTGCTGCTTCTCCTGAGTATGGGGATACCACATGTGTGGGACTTTTTAGGAGCCTAGCCGCGTACAGGACCCCGAAAACCAAGCACTGCCTTCGGGATTTCTAAGGGCGCAAATTTTTGATTTCACTCCTCACTACCTATCACAGTTTTGAAGGCCATAAAATGCCAAAATAGCACAAAACCCCCCCAAATGACCCCATTTTGGAAAGTAGACACCCCAAGCTATTTGCCGAGAGTCATGGTGAGTATTTTACAGCTCTCATTTGTTTTTGAAAATGAAGAAAGTAAAAAAAATTTTTTTTCTTTTTTACATTTTCAAAACTTTGTGACAAAAAGCAAGATCTGCAAAATACTCACCATACCTCTCAGCAAATAGCTTGGGGTGTCTACTTTCCAAAATTGGGTCATTTGGGGGGGTTTTGTGCCATCTGGGCATTCCATGGCCTCCGAAACTGTGATAGGCAGTGAGGAGTGAAATCAAAAATTTACACCCTTAGAAAGCCTGAAGGCGGTGCTTGGTTTTTGAGGTCCTGTACGCGGCTAGGCTCCCAAAAAGTCTCACACATGTGGTATCCCCGTACTCAGGAGAAGCAAAAGAATGTATTTTGGGGTGTAATTCCACATATGCCCATGGCATGTTTGAGCAATATATAATTTAGTGACAACTTTGTGCAAAAAAAAAAAAAAAAAAAACTTTCCGCAACTTGTGTCAACATATAAAATATTCCATGGACTCGACATGCCTCTCAGCAAATAGCTTGGAGTGTCTACTTTCCAAAATGGGGTCATTTGGGGGGGTTTTGAACTGTCCTGGCATTTTATACACAACATTCGGAAGCTTATGTCACACACCATCCACTCTTCTAACCACTTGAAGACAAAGCCCTTTCTGACACTTTTTGTTTACATGAAATCATATTTATTTTTTTGCAAGAAAATTACGTTGAACCCCCAAACATTATATATTTTTTTAAAGCAAAGGCCCTACAGATTAAAATGGTTGGTGTTGCATTTTTTTTTCCACACAGTATTTGCGCAGTGATTTTTCAAACACATTTTTTGGGGAAAAAATACACTTTTTTTCATTTTAATGCACTAAAACACACTATATTGCCCAAATGTTTGATGAAATAAAAAAGTTGATCTTAGGCCGAGTACATGGATACCAAACACGACATGCTTTAAAATTTCGCACAAACGTGCAGTGGCGACAAACTACATACATTTTTAAAAGCCAAGAGCAGGGCGGGACAGGGGTGCTTTTTTTTTTTTTTTTTTTTTTAATTATTAATTTTGCTTTTTTATTTTATTTTTAAACTGTTCCATATTTTTTTTTTTATCATTTTTATTGTTATCTCAGGGAATGTAAATATCCCCTATGATAGCAATAGGTAGTGACAGGTACACTTTTTTGGAAAAAACAGGTCTATTAGACCCTAGATCTTTCCTCTGCCCTCAAAGCATCTGACCACACAAAGATCGGTGTGATAAAATGCTTTCCTAATGGCGCTTTTTATATCCGGGGGGGGAAAACATTCCCTCCGTCTGACTTTTCCACGGGCAAGCCTCCGTTGGAATTTCGACCATATGTACGAGGCATTAGGAGCAAAATCGCTCCTCCGCCCCTGCTGCCCCCATGCTTCGGCATATATGCTCTTTTTTTTAACTGTGGTGGTGAAATCACCTCCTACAGCATTGGAGTCGCAGGGATCAGGCCTGTCTCTGCGAACGCTGCAGTTATGTGTGTTGTGTTTTGTAAGTGACAGTGATCGATCGATACTGCACTTGGGTGGCCTGGGCTGGACGGAGGGGCAAAACGCAGGTGTTAGCAGGTATCTGGGCTGATCCCGCTAACACTGCGTTTTTGGGAACTCTAAACTGCTGGGGACGCTAGTATAGATCTGATCAGATCAGATATTGATCTGTTCAGATACTATACCACTAAGGGAGGTGTATGCTTCACGCGTGGGTGTTAGCGCTACTGGCACTAACCTGACGCTGCCTGGGGTGTGACGCAGACCCTCTCTGATGCTAAATCCTAATTGATATCACCCGCCGGGCAATCAGGGGGTTAAACCTTTATTGGGTTATATACGGCGGGTGCCCTGACACTATAAAAAGCAAACTAACTAACCAGCGTCACCCGTAACACTTATACGGTGATCACTGGTGAAAGGGTTAACTAGGGGCAATTTAGGGGGTTAAAACCTTTATTAGGTAATATACAGGTCCTTCTCAAAAAATTAGCATATTGTGATAAAGTTCATTATTTTCTGTAATGTACTGATAAACATTAGACTTTCATATATTTTAGATTCATTACACACAACTGAAGTAGTTCAAGCCTTTTCTTGTTTTAATATTGATGATTTTGGCATACAGCTCATGACAACCCAAAATTCCTATCTCAAAAAATTAGCATATCATGAAAAGGTTCTCTAAACAAGCTATTAACCTAATCATCTGAATCAACTAATTAACTCTAAACACCTGCAAAAGATTCCTGAGGCTTTTAAAAACTCCCAGCCTGGTTCATTACTCAAAACCGCAATCATGGGTAAGACTGCCGACCTGACTGCTGTCCAGAAGGCCATCATTGACACCCTCAAGCAAGAGGGTAAGACACAGAAAGAAATTTCTGAACGAATAGGCTGTTCCCAGAGTGCTGTATCAAGGCACCTCAGTGGGAAGTCTGTGGGAAGGAAAAAGCGTGGCAGAAAACGCTGCACAACGAGAAGAGGTGACCGGACCCTGAAGAAGATTGTGGAGAAGGACCGATTCCAGACCTTGGAGGACCTGCGGAAGCAGTGGACTGAGTCTGGAGTAGAAACATCCAGAGCCACCGTGAACAGGTGTGTGCAGGAAATGGGCTACAGGTGCCGCATTCCCCAGGTCAAGCCACTTTTGAACCAGAAACAGCGGCAGAAGCGCCTGACCTCGGCTACAGAGAAGCAGCACTGGACTGTTGCTCAGTGGTCCAAAGTACTTTTTTCGGATGAAAGCAAATTTTGCATGTCATTCGGAAATCAAGGTGCCAGAGTCTGGAGGAAGACTGGGGAGAGGGAAATGCCAAAATGCCTGAAGTCCAGTGTCAAGTACCCACAGTCAGTGATGGTCTGGGGTGCCATGTCAGCTGCTGGTGTTGGTCCACTGTGTTTTATCAAGGGCAGGGTCAATGCAGCTAGCTATCAGGAGATTTTGGAGCACTTCATGCTTCCATCTGCTGAAAAGCTTTATGGAGATGAAGATTTCATTTTTCAGCACGACCTGGCACCTGCTCACAGTGCCAAAACCACTGGTAAATGGTTTACTGACCATAGTATTACTGTGCTCAATTGGCCTGCCAACTCTCCTGACCTGAACCCCATAGAGAATCTGTGGGATATTGGGAAGAGAAAGTTTAGAGACGCAAGACCCAACACTCTGGATGAGCTTAAGGCCGCTATCGAAGCATCCTGGGCCTCCATAACACCTCAGCAGTGCCACAGGCTGGTTGCCTCCATGCCACGCCGCATTGAAGCAGTCATTTCTGCAAAAGGATTCCCGACCAAGTATTGAGTGCATAACTGAACATAATTATTTGAAGGTTGACTTTTTTTGTATTAAAAACACTTTTCTTTTATTGGTCGGATGAAATATGCAAATTTTTTGAGATAGGATTTTTGGGTTTTCATGAGCTGTATGCCAAAATCATCAATATTAAAACAAGAAAAGGCTTGAACTACTTCAGTTGTGTGTAATGAATCTAAAATATATGAAAGTCTAATGTTTATCAGTACATTACAGAAAATAATGAACTTTATCACAATATGCTAATTTTTTGAGAAGGACCTGTATGGTGGTACCTGACGCTATATAAAAACCTGACGGGGAACCTAAATAACGAAATAACTAACTGGCTAACCAGTGTCACTTATACGGTGATCACTGGTGAAAGGGTTAACTCTAGGGGCAATCAGGGGTTTAAAACCTTTATTAGATAATATATGGGGGTACCTGACGCTATAAAAACCTGGCGGCGAACCTAAAAAAATAACAGACTACCTAGCGGCACCAGCATAACCAATACAGCGATCAGAAAAACGATCGCTTAGTGACACTGGCAAAAGGGGGTGAAAGGGTTACCTGGGGGGTGATCAAGGGGTTAAACCTTTATTAGGTAATATATGGGGGTACCTAACGCTATAAAAACCTGGCGGCGGACCTAAAAAAATTACCGACTACCTAGCGGCATCAGTGACGCTAATACAGCGATCAGAAAAACGATCGCTTAGTGACAGTGGTGCTAGGGGGTGAAAGGGTTACCTGGGGGGCGATCAAGGGGTTAAACCTTTATTAGGGGGGGTTAGGGGGCTACCCTGGACCTAAAGGGACCTACACTAACTGCCCTGACACTTTTACAGTTACAAATGTCACTGTTTGCAGTGATCAGTAAATAAATGATCACTGCAATCAGTGACACTGTGACTTAGGGCTGGGGGTGATATGGGGGGTGATCTGGGGGTAACTGGGGGGGTGATCGTGTTCCTATGTGTGCTGGTGTCAGTGTAGTGTTTGTGCACTAACCTGACATCTTCTCTCCACGGCGCTCCGGTATGTGTGAGCGCCGCAGGGAGAGATGGCATCACTTCCTCTGCCTGTGTTTACATTACACAGGCAGAGGAAGATTGTCATTCGCCGGGAGCGATCGTGAGGGGGTGGCCGAAAACCAATGGCCGTCCCCTCATCACGGATCGCTTCCGAACGGAAAACCACTGCTTACTGTACCGTTGGGGGGTCCGATCGGACCCCCCACCCATACGAAGGCAGTCACGTACAGGTACGTGATTGTGCCTGTACGTGCCATTTTGCCGACGTATATATACAGTGGGCGGTCGTTAAGTGGTTAACATCACATTCTAGGTCTTGAATTTATGCTAATGTATTGGTTTTCTTGCATCCTTCCCTAATTACTATGATTGTAATATGCTGGGAATGTCCCCTTTCTCCCCATGCATGTTGTTACTTTTAAATGCTCATTTTTTGGCCTACATGCATATTTCCCTTCACTAACCTCTCCAGCATGCTATCCTGGGCTCAAACACACCTAGACTAGTCTGTTATTAACAATGTTTTATGTCCGCTCCATTGTAGTTTTGAACCCCTCCTAAAATGTGTCCAAATGTTTTATTGCGCATTCAAGTTCAGCAGAGTGGTAGAGCCTTTTTTGGTGGACCACAAAATCAGCTTTAACCCCCCCCCTTATTTTTTTCCAATGGTCCATCAGAGGGGGTGAGTCATCTGATAAGTGGTTTTTCTATTTTTGTGTTTAAAGACTCCTTCAAATAAATGTTTTACTGATGTTGGCCAAGAATGTATTTGTGTAATCTGCTTGCAATGTAATGTGCAAAAGTACAAATTTTTATTTTTGTTTGACTCCACAGTTTCCTTCATCGCCACAGGAATGGCAGAGATGTGGCCTCCCTATTTGCCGACCGGTGGGACTTCCCCAACTGTGGAGGGGCATTCGATGGCAAATATATAAAAGAAGAAACCCCTGCGCTAGCTGGGTAATGGCCAGTGGGGTAAAAAAGAATATATGGGGGGGAGGAGGGGGATGGAACACTACAGCAGTCACCGGGGGGTCTGATCCAAATAGACAGCGATAGATAAAGTAAAAAGTGATGGTGGCTGCGCTGTGGTTAAACTAATGTGAAGGAAGTGAAAAAAAGGGGCCTATGGGTCGCTTGGATAAAGCTAGCTGATTGCATTTGTTTGGTTCTCACTAGATTTGCCAATGAACGTAGTGACATCAAACATACAACATAAACCATAAAGTACATGTTCTATGTGGACAACACATAAGTGCAAAAATATGATGCAAAAAAAATGTATAAACAATGATATAAACACTTAAAATAAATATATCATAAACTAGAAAAGCCTAATCATGTGTCACTCAAAGTGATAGATAAATGAAACCTGTGCATATAGTATATGTAACTAAACAATAAGTCTCTGGAATATCAAAAAAATCAAAAATGTGAAATAAAAAGCAAAACAGTGAATTCCTGAAAAATATAAAGTCCAATTTGTAACAAGTCCCGTCACCAGTGTAGCGGCCTCACCCTCTCTCTCTTCTTTAGTGGATACTTTGGCTTCGGTCTAGGGGTACTTTGAAGGGGAGAGCGAGGTGCGCCACGGCCCATGTCCTCTAGATTTCAGCATGTAGAGGTGAAGGCCAGCATCTAAATTACACCCGGGCTGTGTATACGCTCAGAGCCAAGTCTGTTCAGCTGATAACCCATCTTCGTGGGGTAAGGAACCGGAATCCACGGGGTACTTGAGGTCATCCCGACTGTCTGTTGCTCCATTGCGCACTGACCAACACACACCAGAATCCCCACGTGACTACTTCCACATGGCCAGACTCCTCCCACAGTCTGCACTTGTTCGCGGGCTTTCCCTTCTCGCCGCCCACGAACTGCGCAGCTATGGTGTGCCTCGTGGCGCGCCTGCCAACATGGCCGACCTACTCGGAACTCCACCGGGCAGCAAAGTCCAAACACAGACGTTCCCAGCTCCATACACGAAACACACATCCCGGACTTACGAGCCCCCACGTGTAGCGGCCTCACCCCCTCTATCTTCTTTAGTGGATACTTTGGCTTCAGTCTAGGGGTACTTTGAAGGGGAGAGCGAGGTGCGCCACGGCCCATGTCCTCTAGATTTCAGCATGTAGGAGGTGAAGGCCAGCATCTAATTACACCCGGGCTGTGTATACGCTCAGAGCCAAGTCTGTTCTACTGATAACCCCCTTTGCTCCCAGTAATTGGAGTACCACACACTGAAAAGGTCCAACACATATTTATTCCATAACGGCAAACAAATAGTCCTTTGCGAGCAGACAGTTTGAGACCCATAGAACAGTTCAGTATTGGTGGGGAGTAGGTCAAGGCACAATCCTCAAAGAAACTAAACCGTTGAGGTTTCACCAACGGTTGCTAAGCACAGTGGCTGTTAAATGGACTTTTGGTACAGAGTCTCTTCCAGTGACTCTAGTGAACAGGAACTGGAGTTACAAACGCTACGTTGCAGCCCCTGTCAGGGGGAAGACGTCCCTCCAAGGGAGTTACCAGAGTCCCCGCCGTCACCGGATTAATGCTGTACCAGGCTATTCGGAAGGGTTACACTCCCCGGCCTCCTCGCCTCAGATACGGGTCCCAACACCTTAGGGCCCCTCGGACCCCTCCACCCTTGCGGAACCCAGTCGAAGTTACTGGGTCCCAGGCCTTGGCCGTAGTACCTCACCCCAGGCTTAAGGTGCCTGGGATGGACTCCATTCCTCGCTCCGGCCAGGTCAAGGGCACCTGGGCCCGGAACTCCGGAACGCCAGCGCCCAGGCTGAAGGTGCCTGGGTGCGGCCGCGTCCTCCAACTCTGAACCCCCGAGGTCAGGGCGTCCGCCCCTTTTATCTCCTCTCCCTTTGCGTCACAGCAGGTTCTCTGCCCCGCTGTACCGGCGCCAGGAAAGGACAAAAAGGTACAGTCTTGCGGTGCAGGTTCAACTCAGGCCCAGGGCGACAACGCCACCTGCAGGCCACAGGGAACCTTACACCACCAGAGTCCTCCAAGAACCACAAAAGGGATTCTCAGTTTCCCTAACAATTAGTACATCTGGGTTAACTAACCCAGATGCTCCCCCCCCCAAATTTAAATACCCGCTACACCAGCAATTATAAAGTGCTTAAAAGAAGGCTTTGGTGCAAATCCACCACAGTGCTCACAAGCAGCTTACCTCCCCGCTGGGAAGGGACAGCATGAAGTGAAACTCCTATTATGGACAATGATGAAGCGTCCTTGCGTAGAGGTCCTATTCTCACTCGCATAGGTGCATGAAAATACAAACGGAAAAGGCAATAAATAGCGTAACTCTGTGGGTACAGCAGAACGGGTGACTGAAAAGTGTGTTCTCACACTCACTTTTTATAAGGTGACGGGACTTGTTACAAATTGGACTTTATATTTTTCAGGAATTCACTGTTTTGCTTTTTTATTTCACATTTTTGAATTTTTTGCTATTCCAGAGACTTATTGTTTAGTTACAAATTCTATATGAACAGGTTTCATTTATCTATCACTTTGAGTGACAAATGATTAGGCTTTTCTGGTTTATGATATATTTCTTTTAAGTGTTTCTATCATTGTTTATACATTTTTTGCATCATATTTTTGCACGTGTTGTCCACATAGTACATGTACTTTATGGTTTATGTTGTATGTTTGATGTCACTACGTTCATTGCATTTGTTTGGTTCTCACTAGATTTGCCAATCAGCTAGCTTTACCCAAGCGACCCATAGCCCCCTTTTTTTTACTTCCTTCACATTAGTTTAACCACAGCGCAGCCACCATAACTTTTTACTTAATCGATGGCAAACACGTCCGCATAGTGGCGCCACCCCGTTCGGGGTCATACTATTTTAATTATAAAGGTTTCAATAGTATTGTGTTGATGGCGGTGGTGTCGGCACGCTATGAGTTTTTATATGTGGATGTGGGGAAGAATGTCCGGATGTCCGATGGTGGAGTCTTCGCCCAGACAGAGTTTGCCCACCCTCTGCAGTCTGGGGGCCTGCACTGCCACCTGATTCAGACAATGTGGAGGGACTTCCTTTTGTTTTTATGGCAGATGAAGCCTTCGGCCTGGGACCCCACCTGATGCGGCCATTTCCCCAACGGACCGTCACCCCGGAGAGGTGGGTTTTTAATTACCGGCTGGCCAGAGCCCGGAGGGTTGTTGAGAATGCCTTCGGGATAATGGCCAGCCGACTCCGCCTGTTGCCGACAGCCATACACATGGCAGAATATAAGATTAACCACCTCGTTTTCTGCTTCTGCATAATGCACAATTTTATGCGCAAATACTCAACTGCTTATCTTTCAACTGTTGGGCCTGATGCCGGTGTACCAGAAACCACACCATTGACAGGCCTGGACAGTGGCCGTACTGGCTTGGCCCCCCAAAGCGCCCGTGAAGTACGTGATAAATACGCTGAGTACTTCACGGGTAGGGGGGCCATCGCTATGCCAGAACATATCTGAACATTTTTATAAAAAAAAAAAAAAAAAAATTATCTCTTTTAAAAACTTGTTTTGTCATTATTTGTTGTTTTTTTATTATGTGTCTCCCAGGTTCTCATAGTACACTTTTTGTAGTAGTGCCAAGTGTATTTGTCTTTAGTAAATAGCCACAATTGTCACAGTAAAAACATGAACTTTGTAATTTTCTAGAACTGCTATTGAGCATAGAAAGAACAAGCCACACATTGTTGAGTGCCCAAATTTTTTTTTTATCTGTGCACAACATTTTTTGTTTTTTTATTTTCAAAATAAAATCTTGACATTTTTGCCTCCAAATTTTGGATAAATATTTTTTTGGCCTTTATTTTTGGTATGCAGAAACATGCATGGATCAAAAAAGAAAACATAGAAAAAGAATGGAACTTACAAAGTTCAACCTTTAAAATAAACATGAGATGGGGTGATGTCACCCCTGGACCATCCCAAATTTGAGGATGAACACAGTTTGTATGGCAAAATGGGTATGTTCATACTGAACCCATGGCTAAAGTCATTATGTGCTATCTGCCATCATGGGGGATCAATGGACGTGTTTTGGGGGTGCAAACCCTTCCTCTCACCTACTTGAGTAGCGAGGAAGAGGTTGCACCCACAAAATAGGAACATAGATATCCTGTGACGGCAGATAGCTCATGTTGACACACTGTGTGCATCCTCAAATTTTGGCTGGTGTTAAAACAAGTGCAAATTTGCAACTACAAAACACATACAAAACAGGGGGGGGGGTTCAGACTATTTGCCCCAAAATATCATTGATGTTTTTATATTTTTGCTCAATCACATTCATCCTTTTTCTCATAATGTCCATTTTGCTATTACATTCCATTATTTCTTGAATTATGATTTGGGCACTAGCACTTGAGAATGGAGTCGTAGTAGTAGTTCATCCCCTATGAATAAAGGTATTATAAATATGCAGGCCTACATCTCTTTACCTGAAGCCGTGGTGACAGACACTGACCTGTTGTGTTGATAAGCTCCACCTCTCCTTCCTCCACCTCTGCTTCCTCCACATGCTGATTTTGGGGTTCTTTCTGAGCTTGGGGTTCTTTCTGAGCTTGGCGTTCTTTTTGTGGTCTGTGCTTCCTCGGCTCCTCAGATTGGTGTCCTCCCAGTCTCCTCTCCCCTATGAGAATGAAACCAAAGGTATCCTTTAGCACACAGATAGTTGAGGTCAAAAATTGTAAACATTGCTTGGAAGGGGGGTACCTTATTTTTTGTGGCCAGATTCCAAAGATGAACACAAGAGATTTAAGGAATTCAACAAAGCAAGAATACTTTACATTTTTGTACAAAAAAAAAATAATGAAATGGAGACACCCCAAAGTATCCACTGGAGCACCTGAGTGGGACACCCTAAAAAGTTTGTTCTGGTGGCCAATACTATAGTGCTCCTGAGTCAAGATGTGTAGCCATCTGCTTGAGTGTCCTCAACTTTACCCAGATTCTAGTTTTGCATTTCACATTCTACTTACTTACAACACATCATCTAGACAACAATGTTTATAAACGTTGTTTTAAGCCAAATAGGCTTGAACACATGTTTTTTGTGTGTATCTGTGCAAATCATTTGATTTTTTTTAGACAATCGCTGATTAACACGAAACATTCCCAAAAATTGGGCCACTAAACTTAACATGAAAGTTGCCATTTTACAATGTGAAAACAGTCAAACCAAGCACATGGAGCAAAACATGCAATAATTCATATTCCAATTTGAAATAACACAGTAAAAATAAAAGCTTACTTTTTTCAAGGATTTGGATAAGCTTCCTATACTGCTCCGACTCCCTCAGCTTCAGGTCAGACCACCTTTTACGGAGCTGCTCCTTGGATCTCCTGACCCCAAATTTATTATAGAGACTCCTCGCCACTTTGTCCATTATTTTAGACTTCCTGAGATTAGGGGTGTCGTATGGCCCATGCATCCCATCCTAATCTTTCCTCCGCAGGATGTCCACCATCTCCGCCATCTCAGCAAATGACATATTAGTGGCCTTGTATCTTTTATTTCTGGATCAGGACGTTCCCGGCTCTGTGTTTTCGGTACTAAATAATGAGGCACGCACCTGTGTCACCGCCATGTCGTCGTCTCCCACTGTGCGCCAAACGAGAAGGGGCGGGGAAATTCACAAAAAACTTCATGGGCGGGCGACGCGGCCGAAGTTTCACGCATGCGCAGGGTATATAAATGGTAAACGAGGGAGTGGTTGCGCGGAGTAAGGACGACCGGAAGTGCCAAACGATTCCAACTAAGGTAAGAATGAAACTTGCGGCATCAGTGGCCTATACTGGTTCATGATTGGAAAGGCCTATATTGGGTTTTTGTATTGTGTTTTATCTTGCAGAAAGAAGTATGCATAAATTAAGAGCCAGAAATAATGATGGTGTTCATTGAAAAATACAAGGAATTGCGTAATTTATGGGAGCTAAAAAATAGTTTGTACCACAATAGTTTGGTACGAAGGGCAACAATTGGAACATTAGCAGAATATATGAAGACCTGGATGCCAGAGGCAGACTACAAAATGATGAACAATAAAACAAACAACATGAGGAATGCGTCCAAAAAACGCTATAAAGAAGTACGTGCTTCAATGAGATCAGGAGCAGCAGCAGATGAAGTAGTTCAGCCCAAGCTGTGGTACTACAAGCATCTGCAATTTCTGGATGACCAGATTGAGGCCAGGGAATCACTTTCCAGCCTTCCTTCCACCCTTCCCTCCAGCGTTCCTTCCACCCTTCCCTCCAGCGTTCCTTCCACCCTTCCCTCCACCCTTCCTTCCACCCTTCCCTCCACCCCTGCAGAGGGGGAAGAGGAGCCTCCCGCGCTTGAAGAGCCGGATCTGCGCATCTTCAGCCAGGTATAGTATTTTTGCACATATTTATTGGCCTTGAATTATTTAGTGAGAACTAGATGTTATTATTCACAACTGAAATAATGGATTTGAAACAAACAAAAAAAAAATAGAACCCCAATTTTTTTTTTAAAATATATTGACCAGAAATTATTGGGCCAGTATTTAAAAAAACTGGGGTCAGAATGAGAGTCTTTTCTATGTATTAACATTCAAATTGCAACAGTCATGAGATGAAAATGTGTGATTGATTCAACAAAAAAAAAACAACTGTCCCTTTTTTCTACACAGGATGAGCTCAGCCAGATAGGAAGAGGCTCCGGAATGTGGCAGGCAGGAGGAGGCAGGGGTGAGTGGCAGGCAGGAGGAGGCAGGGGTGAGTGGCAGCCAGGAGGAGGCAGGGGTGAGTGGCAGCCAGGAGGAGGCAGGGGTGAGTGGCAGCCAGGAGGAGGCAGGGGTGAGTGGCACTCAGCAGGTCCCCAGGCCTAGTGGCAGCACCCAGTCCCAAGTGGCTCCCCTCCACGTCAGACCCAAAAAATCTAGGAGGATGACACAGGTGGAGGAGGAGTCACTTAAAATGATCAGGGACGCTGCTGCCATAATGAGGGCCCCCCTCAACCATGTTGAGTGCTTTAGCGCCTACCTGGCAGAGAAGCTATTCAAACTGGAGGAGGGACAACGTGCCCTCTCTGAGCACCTGATTTATACGACCATTCACACGGCGGGGAGGGGGCAGCTGACAGAGGCCACTCATCTCTGCCATCTGGCCCATCCTTCTCCTCCTTCTCCTCCTCTTCCTGCCACATCTCCACCAACACAGCCACAGCCTGCAAGTGTGCGTGGACGGGGCCGTGGAACAAACGCTGCAGGGAAGCGTGGAGGGAAGGCTACAGGGAAGACCAGAAGGTGATTCCCTGGCTTCAAGCTGCTCTGCCAGAAGTTGCAGTTTGTTGGAGTACCACAGCTTGGGGACATGTATGTCTTCGGCTGCTGCTCCTGATTTCAATATGTTGTTTATTTTATTGTTCATCAAAGTCATGTCTGCCTTTGGGGTCCAAAGTCAGCATATATTCTACTAATTTTCCAATTGTTGCCCTTCATTTTTATTTAGGTTTTCCAGAATAAATGGATCTTTGATTTAAGTGTAGCCGCCTCCTCACTCCCCTCTTTCTCTCGTCTCGTCTTTCTTTTGTCTAGGGGTATCTTAGAGGGGAGGGAGCGGGGACACCACGCCTGGCTTCCACCACATGTGTCAGTGCGGTATAAGCAACGTTCTTGTATTACCTTCGGGTCAGTGCTGTGCACCTGGATCCTCCCTCCAAGAGTCACCTTGAACAATGTCTGCTACCACACCATTAAAGTTCAACACTCCTTTATTCTTCTGTGAATGAACACAATCAGTTGAACTCCCTTGGTTAACAGAACAGGAAAGGAGGTGTGGATGCGAATAGGCCCAGACACAATTTGGTTCTCCACTTTCCTTCCTGAAAGTGGGTTACGATCTCCGCACGAGGGGGAATTTCCTTCCAGGCGGTCTCCGACGAGAGGCTCACCTGTCACCGGCAATATGCTGCACCGGGTCTTCAAGTGAGGAGCTCTCCCCGGTCCATTGCGCCTTCCATATTCGGGTACCCACTCCCGGGGTTCCCTAGGATCTCCTTCCCTCGCGGAACTCAGTGTTGGGCACTGAGCTCCGGACCTCCATCCGAGTACCTCACCCCAGGCTAAAGGTGCCTGGGATGGAACACGACCTCCGGCTGTCCTCTAGGCCTAGGCCACCCAGAGGACAGACACGAACCACCGTCCACAACCTGAAGGTGCCTGGGACTTCGACACCGCGACAAAGATGGCCCGCCCCTTTCTACCCTCTACCAGCAAGCACGGCGGGTTCCCCGCCCCACCATACCGCTGCCGAGGGAGGACAAAAAGGAAGCACAACACACAGCAATGATTCAACCCCAGCCCAGGGCGACAGTGCCACCCGCTGGGCTGCAGGGAATTACACATCACCAATGTCTCTGTCAAGTTCAAATCTACACCCGGGAAAGTACATACCCGCTACACTAGCAAAATACTTGCCTATGTGTTTTTATTGTGAGTAGCAATAACATCTCATAAAGACAATGGGTAATTAAGAAGGGACACCAACCTCCTTGAGGGAAAAAAAATATTCTAAAAAATATGTTGTGAGAACTTGACACAAAAATAAATGAGCCCACAAGAAAGATAAATTATTTTTAACAAAATAAAAGTCGATCTGGATTCTAAATCAAATTAAAAATTAGGGAGATCTGGCTTTAAAAAAAGATAAAATTATTCAGAACACCACAAGAAACAAGAAATAAGTTTGCCAGACCTCGGGATATAGATCTGCAGCCAAAAAACATTTTAAAAACCTTTATAAAGAAGAACACAATGCGCTGCATTAAACGAGGCAATAATTTGCAGAATGACGAATGTGCTCTCTCCATTAGGAACGCTAGTTTTACCAGAACGAGCGCTCCCGTCTCATAATTCAGTCTGAGCATGCGTGGGTTTTTTATCCGATGGAGTTCCCCACAGACGATAGGAATTTGCTATCATTTTTTTTTCCATCAGATAAATTTAAAACATGTTCTATTTTTTCTCACCGATGGAAAAAAGACCGATGGGGCCCATACACGATCGGTTTGTCCGATGAAAAAAGTCCATCGAACTGTTTTCATTGGTAAAACCTTACGTGTGTACACGGCTTCATTATGCCTCATAGATTATACGTTGGGTTGTTGGTTTTACAAAATGGGGTCACTTTGTGGGTGTTTCCATTGTCCTTGTGCTCCAGGGCCTTCAAAAGTGTAATAGGTGGTTGAGAAATGAGATGTGTAATTTATGCTCCTAGAGCGCCTGACGGTGCTACTTCAATGTTAGGCCTCTGTATGTGGCCAGGCTGTGTAAAAGTCTCACACATGTGGTATTGTTATACTCAGGAGGAGTAGTAGAATGTATTTTGGGGTGTCATTTTTGCTATGTGTTGGAAATATCTTATAAATGGACAACTTTGTGTAAAAAAAAAAAAATGCGTTTAAATTTTTTCCCCAAATTTTCCAAAAACGTTAGAAAAAAAATGAACCATTCAAAAGACTCATTATGCCTCAGATTATACGTTGGGGTGTTAGCTTTCCAAAATGGGGTCATTTTGTGGGTGTTTCCATTGTCCTGGTGCTCCAGGGCCTTCAAAAGTGTAATGGGTAGTCAACAAGTTAGATGTGTAATTTATGCTCCTAGAACATCTGATGATGCTCCCTGCATGTTGGGCCTCTGTATGTGGCCAGGCAGTGAAAAAGTCCCACACATGTGGTATCGTTATACTCAGGAGGAGTTGCAGAATGTATTTTGGGGTGTCATTTGTGGTATGCACATGCCATGTGAGAGGAATAAGCTATCACAATGACAATTTTGTGGAAAAAAAAATCTTAATTTTGCAAAGAATTGTGGGAAAAAATGACGACTTCAAATAACTCACCATGCCTCTTACTAAATACCTTGGAATTTCTACTTTCCAAAAAGGTGTAATTTGGGGGCATTTGTACTTTCCTGGCTTGTTAGGGTTTCAAGAAATTAGATAGGCCGGCAATATATCAGATGTGATCTATAAAACTTTCACACAGACCACATAATATCCACTAATGTGGGTTATTTTTACCAAAGATATATATTTTTTTTAACAAACAGGGGTTCTTTATTGAGCAAAAATCAGTACAGAAGAAAAAAAATACCACAAAGATTTGGTTGACACAACCACTATTATGACAGTACAATGAGATTACAGGCAAACAGATAACAATCACATCAAAATATCCCAGGGCACATCAAAGTAAATAGGAACATTATGACCTACAGGAATCAGGATAGCTCAAGTGACCCATTAAGCTTGGTGCACCAAAAAATACAGCATACAGCCCCGGGATGGGAGGCACACTCCCTCACCCCCAGGACCACGACACCCCCCCAGGACCACAAGACCCAAGGGCGGGGATCCCTCATGTAGAGAGCCACAACTGCCACACTTTGTCAAACTTCCAGGAACAACCTCTACTAATATATGTCAACCTGTAGAGTGGCAGGGCAGCATTGATCATAGCCAACCAGGAGGACACAGTTGGAGGATCAGGAGACAACCATTTACAAATAATAGCCTTCTTAGCATAGTACAGCAGGTATCCTATGAGCAATCTACTATGGTGTGATCTCTGACCATCATCTGGAACACCTAGGAGTGCTAGCTCTGGCGACAAGGAAAGCGAAAGTTCCAGCTTAAGATTTACTAACTCAAACACCTCCCTCCAGAAATCCTGTAACTTGGGGCAAGCCCAGAGCATATGCAGTAAATCCCCCGGCTGGACCAGGCACCGAGGGCAATTAGGGTCCCTATCCGGATAGATTCTGTGAAGCCTAGCGGGCGTGAGATAGACCCTGTGCAGTAGTTTAACTTGCAGCAGTTTATCTCGGGAAGAGATAACCAGTTTAGGGCAGTTTTCCAGTGCATCCTCCCAATCCTCCCTATCGAGGGCTGGTATATCCGCCCTCCATTGATCCCAGAGACTCTCGATCTTAGGTGAGTCAGTCCTCAGCAGGGTACCATACAGAACCGAAAGTGGTTTCCACAGATCCTCCTGCGAAAGGACCTCCTCAACAGGATCCAGCTGGATTAAAGGCGTGACAGGGAACTGGGCCCTGGCCGCATGTCGGAGCTGGAGGTACCGAAAGAACATCCAGCTCGGCAAGCGAAACTGCCGACGAAGCTGTGCGTACTGCAGCAGCACCCCAGCCGGCATGATATCCCGTAAGGTTCTCACCCCATACCTTGCCCAGATCTGCGGGTCAGGGATCGTTCGAAAGTGGGGCAGGGCTGGATTCCCCCATAGAGGCTGCACCGGGGACCACCTATTCTCCCGAGAGAAACGCTTCCTAGCCGCCACCCAAACTTTATAGGTAGCAGTAGTAGGAGTCGGCACTGACTCATATGCCCTGGGGCCTCTGTATGCCAAGTTACGTAGGTCCAGCAGTGAACCTAGGCAAGCGGCTTCCAGACACACCGCCGCATTGGAACGGGCCCCCTCAAACCACCAGTAAACGGTCACTAAGACAGCAGCCCAGTAATACACTTGTAGGTTAGGCAGAGCCAGGCCCCCCAACTGCGTAGGGAGATGAAGAGTGGATCTAGCAAGCCTAGGGACCGTCCCGCCCCAAATAAAGGAGCTAATACTCTTTTCTATTTCTCAAAAAAAGGAGACCGGAATCCATACCGGGCAGTTATGAAACAGAGAAATTTGGGCAGCAGGACCATCTTAAAAATGTTGATGCGGCCGAGGAGATTCAAGGGAAGGCTAGACCATGATGCACACTTCTCCCGCAGGACAGATAATAAGGGAAGAATATTCCGTGCATAGTATTGGGCCGCATCCCTCGTCACAACCACCCGTAGGTACCTGAATTCAGTGACCCAACTCAAGAAAGATGGGCTGGCAAGGGCAGAAGCCTGGTCGTCTAGTGGAAATACTACCGATTTAGACCAGTTTATCTTAACCCCCGAATACCTTCCAAACTCCTCAAATACGTCCAGGGCAGCCAAAAGAGAAGGCCCCGCATCGTTCAGGTACAACAGAGCATCGTCAGCATATAGTGATATCCTCTCCTCCAGTCCCCCCACCACCAGCCTCCGAATCCTCCGGGACTCCCGGACTGAAATTGCCAGGGCAAAGAGACTGGGAGAGAGGGGACACCCCTGACGAGTGCCTCTGAACAATGGAAAGGGATCCGAGACCCAACCGTTAGTACAGACCCGCGCCCTCGGACTGCCATATAGCATCTGCACCCAGTAAATAAAATTAGGACCAAATCCGAAACCACGCAGAACCTCCCACATGTATTCCCACTCAACCGAGTCAAAAGCCTTTTCGGCATCAAGGGAGGCTACTACGCGGGACCCGACCGAGTCGTGCGTCAGCGAGAGATTCAAAAATAAGCGCCTAATATTAATGTCAGTGCCCTTGCCTGGCATTAACCCAGTTTGATCCACATGGACCAAATCCGAAATGACCGCAGACAGATGCATGGCTAAAATTTTAGCAAGGATCTTGGCGTCCACGTTCATTAAGGAAATAGGCCTGTAGGAGGCACATTCCAGAAGGTCCTTACCGGGCTTGGGCACCAACACTATAACCGCCTCCACCATAGAGTCAGGCAGAGCACCCCGTTTTTTGCAGTCAGAAAAGAGTGAAGTCAACCGCGGTGTTAGCAGATCCATATGCTGCGAGTAGAATTCTGTTGGGAGACCATTTACACCTGGCGTTTTACCCCCCTGTAGCCCCCCAATGGCTTTCTGTACCTCCTCCAGAGTAATCTCTCCCTCCAGAGAACCCCTAGAGTTATCCGACAGCACAGGGAAGTCAATCGAGCCCAGGAATTCCCGGAGCTCGGAAGAAGTGTATCCGACCTTAGACTAATAGACCCCCCGGAAAAACTGGGAAAACCTAGCATTAATATGTTCTGGGGAGGAGAGGACAGTCCCACCCTCATCCCGAATTCCTGCTATGTGCACAGAGGGGGCCTGTCCCCGAGCCAGCCATGCCAGCAGTCGACCATTTTTGTCCCCAAACTCAAACACCCTCTGGGCCGAGTGTAACATGGCTTTCTTGGTTTGGTCGACACGACATAAGGAGAGTTCCCTAAGGACCCTCTGCCATTCGCAGTAATTAGCATCCGATGGGGAGGTCACAAAGTCCTGCTCCCACTTCCCAGCTTCCTCCTCCTTATCCTTCAGTAATTTAGCCCCTACCTTCTGTGCCAAGGAAATCCGGGAGATGTAGGCCCCCCTAACAAAGGCCTTAAAGGCATCCCATTGAACGCCAGAGCTAGCCGAATCCTGATTGAGGGTCCAGTAGTTACAGACAGACTCCACCATATCCTCTTGAATACCCTCATTCAATGCCCAGTACCTGGACAAGCGCCATAGTCTAGCACCTCCAGCCCCCGAGAGGGTCACAGTAAGACAGACGGGGGCGTGGTCAGAGATACCTCTAGATAGGTGGCCCGCTTCGCAAACCCAATTGAGGGCCGACGCAGAAGCAAAGACCAGGTCAATGCGGGACAGGGTCTTATATGTGACAGAGTGGCAGGTATATTCTCGTGTGCAGGGATGAAAATGCCTCCATACATCAGTCAGACTGTACGTCTCAGCCCACCTGGGAAGGTCCATAGAGAACCTGACCGAGGGGTGCAGTCTGTCCAGATCCCGGGAGGGCACTATATTAAAATCCCCAAATATATAAAATTTGGGCGTGTCAAATGCCAGGATATGCACCATCAGGTCATGTAGTAGTTGTATTGAAGCAGGCGGAGGTAAATACACTCCAGCCAGCACCAATCGCTTATCATATATATTAACATGCATGACCACATATCTACCCCCAGGGTCTGTGCGCACCTCCAACAGCTGGAAAGGCAGCGATCTCCTAACGAGAACGCTGACACCGCGAGCATAGCATGAGTAGGTAGAGTGATAGGCTGACCCAATCCAAGCCCTTTGTAAGGCTCGGACTCTGAACCCTGTCAAATGGGTTTCCAATAAGATACAAACATGTGGGGCGGCCTTCTGCAAGTATTGAAACACTAGGGACCTCTTAACCGCTGAGTTAAGGCCCCGAGTGTTCCAGGAGATAATCTTTAACTGAGCCATAATGATCTAGAAGGTATGAACCTTAGCAATACAGTAGTGACGGGAGAGACACAATAAGATCCGGGGCAGGACCCCCCTCCCCACCACCCCGCAAGACACCAGTCAAAATACCTGTAACATAGATAAAAGGTTATGCATGCCATGACAGAACCACTTAAATTAGAACCCCATAGAAGCAGCAACGGCGGCAGAACCAAAACCCCCCTCCCCCCACCCCGCAACCCCATCCCAATTATGGAGAGCATAAATCCCAAACAACAGACAACGGGTCCGTTAGAACAAGTCAAATGTGAAGAGGGCAGTGAACCAGTGGAATCCGCACTCAAGCACAAGTGCCGAACCAGCACCGGAGATGCTGACCACCACATAACTGTACAAGAGAAAAAAGGTACCCCATAGCTCAGAAAGTCCTATGCAGCTACACCAAAAGTGAGTGAGGGCGAACCTCAACATCATAGGCAGTCCGGCATACTGCAAGGAGAGTTGGGAAGTTCAAGCAGGGGGATCAAAAGGTGGTGATAATATCAACTTCACCTGCAAGCAGGGGCACAAACTTAGAACGTTACAGTACTTGAGAGATCAGTCAGAGCAAGTGACCAGTAGGACCGGGCTCCCGAGATCCATACGATGCATATCAGCACCAAAGCAGGTTGAGAAGAATGGGGGGAGGGAGGGGGGGAAGCCCGAGAGCCATCCCGATCCAGGGGACACCTTTTCCTCATCAGCGGTGCGGTGGCAAGGTGTCAATCCAGGAGGAGGCTTCTCGCGGAGAGGTAAAGAACCGTGTCGTCTCCCCATCCTGCACACGGAGACGAGCAGGGAACAGCATGCTGTAGCGAATACCACGGGCTCGAAGCAGGGCCTTCACTTGGTCGAACGACTTTCTCTGCTTCTGGGTCTCCAGGGAATAGTCGGGGAAGACAAGGAGCTTGGCATTCTGATAGCGAAGTTCCCCCTTCACTCGCGCCGCTTTCAGCACTTCATCCCGGTCCCGGAAATTAAAGAACCGTAGAATAAAAGTGCGGGGGGGACCGCCCGCCGGGTTTGGTTGCGGCGGAACCCGATGAGCCCTCTCCACGGCGTAAAAAAGGGGAAAGTGAGCATCGGGCAATAGTTAACGCAAGAGATCCTCCACGAACACCGCCGGGTTCCGACCCTCCGCTCCTTCCTCCGCTCCTTCTGCCATACCGGTTGTTCCTTCAATTCCGTTTCTCGGCATCGTCAACTTTATACTCCAGGGCTCCCACTTTCTGCTGGATGACACGGATAGCCGAGGAGTGCTCATTCACGTTATCCTCCACTCCGCTCACCCGCTCCTCCGTCTCTGTAACTCATGAGCGGAGCTTATCCATGTCTTGCCTCATGTGTCCCATCTCAAGTTGCACTGCCTCGATCTTAGTCGTCAGCGTGGCTTGGCAGTTAGCAATAGCAGCCATAATGTCCGCCACATAGCTGGGTTGCGATGTCGCTTCATCTGGCGGCGGTGGATCAGCCAGGAAATCCGTCTGAGACGCCATGTTATTGCCCTTCCCGCCACGAGGCTGCACGCAGGCCGCAGGGGGTTCAGACTGAATCTCTTCAATTGGCAGAAAGCGAATCGGTTGTCCCCTATTACAGCCTCCCTTACGAGTCCGGCGTCTCATCAGTGTAGAACCCGGCCAGCTAAGACAAGAATCACAGCCAGGGAACAGAGAAATTCACAGGCAGTCAGCAGAGCTCCGTGAAGTGCGACCGCTCAGGTCTCCATATTGGCCACGCCCCTTACCAAAGATATATAGCAGCATAAATTGTGGCCAAAATTTATGAAGAAAAATTACTAATTTGCAAAATTTTATCGCAGAAACAAAGAAAAATGCATTTTTTTTTCAAAATTTTCGGTCTTTTTTCATTTATAGCATAAAAAATAAAAACCCAGCGGTGATAAAATACCACCAAAAGAAAGCTCTATTTGTATGAAAAAAAGGACAAAAAAATAATTTGGGTACAGTGTTGCATTACTGAGTAATTGTTATTCAAAGTGTGAGAGCACTGAAAGCTGAAAATTGGTCTGGGCAGGAGGGGTGTTTTAGTGCCCAGTAAGCAAGTGGTTAAACAAAAGCGATATGTGCAATGTGTCTTCTGTGGAGCCACTCTGTCCTGTGTCTCCTTTGGCAGTTGGAGCGGTACTGCATAGTACCTCTGATGGGAGCATAGAGAAAGTAGACTGGGACAGATGGGCAACAAGTCTGTTAGCTTCATTGAAAGAAGGCTCAGTGTGTAACAGTGGAGTGGACACAATTTCTGCTGTGCTAAATGGAGAGGCTGCAGGGCCAGTAGACACAGGTGCGTTGGCTTTTGCAGAAGTTAACCCTCTCCAGTTGGAAGGATCTGAAAAAGGGCGCATGCATAACAGAGGTTTTGTCCACAGCAAAAGAGATGAGTAATGTTGAGCGTCAGGATGATGGGATAATGGATAGGGACTTGGAGGGGCTCAGTGTTGCTGAAAGTGAGAGGATGAGTGTGACACATGCGATTTGCAGTGCTCAGGGGGAGCCGCAAGTTTTGTCGGTTGCTTCTGAGGTAGAGGTCTCTTTAAGTGTCTCGGCCTCTCATGCCTTAGCAAATGAGCCCCTCCACATCATTAGTAAAGGAAAAGTCCCTAGAGTTCTGTGTTTAGATGCGGCATGTCTTGAAATAACTGAGATGTTGTTGGAATTGGTGAAAATCTACACCTGCATATATCCACAGCAGAGGGGCAACATGGTACTGCGTATTACCAATCAGTGGACGCAGGTGGTACAGGCGTTAGGCAATGTTCATAAAAATTGGTTACTGCACTGTTGGTTACTTTTGTGGAAAGTTGTCTCACAGTTCTCTTTGAGAGTGCTTCCAGTGGCAGTTTTGTGCAGAAGGCGCTCAGGGGAATTGCTAGAGGAATCAGAAATAATAGACATAGTGGAAGTCTCTCCGTAAGCTGGTGTGATGGGGTGCATTCCTGCTGGTGTGGTCCGAGGTGCAGCTGAGCAGTGGTTGGTACATGGCGCGTGTACTGTCTCACCGCTAGACCTCATGTAAAGGAAGGGCCCGGAACGGACGTGGCAGTAGTGGGAATTCAGTTGTCACGTACCTGATGGTTATGAGCCCGAATTGCAGAGGACGGCCTCCCTTATGGCTCCCACTCCCAACCCCCTGGTAAGGTAACAGTAGGCACAATAGTAAGGAGTGTCACGGTTCCTGGCAGGATGAACACAGGTGAGGAAGTGGATCAGACACCCGGAAGCTTCCTTGCAGGAACTGGGATACAGGAACTGGATTGGCTTAGCAGACTGGATCAGCTTAGCAGGCTGGATCAGCTTAGCAGACTGGATCAGGGACAGCATAGCAGACTGGATCAGGGACAGCATGCTGGATCAGCTTAGCAGACTGGATCAGCTTAGCAGGCTGGATCAGGGACAGCTCAGCAGACTGGATCAGCTTAGCAGGCTGGATCAGCTTAGCAGGCTGGATCGGAACCAAGAACAGATAAGACCAACACAAGGATAGTCAGACAGGCCGGGTCAGATATCAGGCGGGCAGAAGAGGTACAGAGGTGCAGGGAAGGGGTAATCACAAACAGGCCGAGGTCAGATGCAGGCAGATAACTGGATGGTCAGAGGCAAGCTGGGTCTCAACACAGGTAACAGTCTCAGATCAGGGTTTAAGGCACACAACGCTGTAGAGCAGACAGCGGGGACTGTTTGTGACAGGCAGACTTAAATAGAACGCCTGGCAAAAAAGAGGTGCGCGCGCACATACGCGCAATGGCACCCGCGATCGTGAACCAGGGAACCTGGAGCGCCTGTTAGTGGCAGGATCTTTAGGACATTGCCCCCCCAAGGGGCAACCTCCGGATGCCCATCCGGGCAAACTTCTCGGGGCGAGACCTTTTTAAAGGACTGTACCAGACTCTTAGCATGGATGTTTGTTTACCTCGGGCTCCCAGGAATTTTCTTCGGGTCCATAATCCTTCCACTTAATCAAAAACTGGTTCTGGTTCCTTCTCCTCCTGACGTCTAGGATAGCCTCCACTTCAAATTCCTCCTCCCCATCTATAATGACAGGATCAGGGGGAACAGTACTCCAATTTGGAAAAGGATTGGGGATAGAAGGTTTCAACAGTGACATGTGGAATACAGGATGAATCTTTAATGAATCAGGGAGTTCCAGTTCATAAGCCATTTCGTTGATTTTCCTCCTAATCGGAAATGGTCCTAAGAATTTGGGGCCCAGCTTTTTTGAAGGACATGCCATCCTCAAGTTCATTGTGGATAACCGCATCAGCTCACCTGGTACCAGTACTAATTCACCTCGTCTCTTCCTGTCAAAAGTTGTCTTGTTGTGTTCCTGAGTCCTGGTCATGGTTTGCTGCAAAAGTTGGTTGTTGGTAGAGAAGAAGTTTATTTTCTCCTGGACTGCTGGTACTGTACGTTCGAGAAGGGAATTGGGCAGAAATGAAGGGTGGAAGCCACAGTTGGCGAGGAATGGAGTTTGCTTGGTAGCGGAGTGGATGGAATTATTGTAGGCAAATTCGGCCAATGGAAGCAGGGAAATCCAGTCATTTTGTGCGAAAGAGGAAAAACAGCGTAGATACTGTTCGAGAGTTTAGTTAGTCCTCTCAGTTTGCCCATTGGTCTGGGGGTGATAGGCAGAAGAAAAGGACAGTTCAATATGCAGAGCCTTACAGAGGGACCTTCAGAATCGGGAGGTAAACTGTACCCCTCGATCTGAGACTTTGTTGGCTGGTACCCCGTGGAGTCTGATGATTTCCTTGATGAATGCCTGTGCTGTTTCAGGCACTGAGGGAGTGCCTTTCATTGGGATAAAATGTGCCATCTTTGACAGACGATCAACTACCACAAAGATGGTGGTATGATCTTCTGCCGGGGGTAATTCAACGATGAAGTCTATGGATAACATCCTCCCATGGTCTGTCTGGGACAGGCAAGAGCTTTAGTAACCCCCAAGCCTTGGTTCTATGGGTTTTGTTTCTGATGCAAGTAGTGCAGGACTCTACAAACCTTTTACAATCTTCCGGTAACTGGGGCCACCAAAAGATACACTGTACCAAGTTGGTGGTTTTGGTTATGCCGAAATGCCCGGCTAGTGCATGGTCATGGCAAAGTTCCAAGACAGATACTCAAAGGCTTTGAGGAATGTAGATCTTGTCCTCGTGCCAAAACAACCCATCTCTGACCTGCAGTCCTGGTTCAGGAGGAGGTGTTTGCCCTGCGGAAGCTTGTTTAATTCGGGAAAGTAGGTCTTCCTGAAGCAGAAGAAAGTTGCCAGGGGCAAGGATGGTATCCGGGGGAGAAATTTCTTTGGACTTGTGAAATATCCGGGACAGGGCATCAGGTTTAGTGTTTTTGGAGCCTGGGCGATAAGTTACGTGGAAGGAAAACCTGGAGAAAAAGAGTGCCTACCTGGCTTGTCGTGGCTTCAACCTCTTTGCAGACCTCAGATATTCCAGGTTTTTTGTGGTCTGTGAATATCAGAATTGGATGGGCAGCTCCTTCCAGCAGATAGCACAATTCTTCCAGCGCAGATTTTATTGCCAACAACTCCCGATCCCCCACATCGTAGTTCTTCTCTGCTGTTGATTTTGCGTGAGAAGAAAGCTACTAGGTGAAGCTGGGCCTTGGTCCCTTGTCTTTGGGACAATATTGCCCCTACGGCAATCTCGGATGCTTCTACCTCAAGAACAAATGGCAGAGAGGAATCTGGATGTCTCAAAATGGAGGCAGAGGTAAAGAGCCCCTTGAGGGCCTCAAAGGCTCTTTGGGCCTCAGGGGACCAATAGAAGCAATTTCCCTGTTTGGTTAATTGGGTGATCGGTGCAATGATGGCCGAGAACTCTCTGATAAATTTGCGGTAGAAGTTGGCGAACCCAACAAAACGTTGGATTCCTTTCTTGTCTGCTGCTACTGGCCAGTCCAGGATTGCAGTAATCTTCTGGGGGTCCATCTTGATGGCCTTACTGGAGATAATTAACCCCAAAAATTGTATACTTTCCTGCTCAAATTCACACTTCTCGGCTTTTGCAAGCCATGTTGTCGAAGCCGGGCCAATACATTTTTGACATGCCTGCGGTGGGATTCAAGGGAAGAAGAAAAGATTAGAATATCGTCCAGGTAGACAATAACAAATAAGTCCAAAAAGTCTCGAAGAACAATCATTAATAAAGTATTGAAACGTGGCGGGGCATTGCACAACCCGAAGGGCATCACCAAGTATTTGAAGTGCCCAAATCGGGTACGGAAAGCAGTCTTCCACTCGTCCCCGTCCCTGATGAGGACCAGATTATAGGCTCCACGGAGATCAAGTTTAGTGAAAACATTAGCAGCCCCCATTCTCTGGAATAACTCTGGCACCAAAGGGAGAGGATAACGTTTTTTCACAGTCATCTTATTTAATTTGCGGTAGTCCACGCAAGGTCGAAGGGTATGGTCCTTTTTCTCAACAAAAAAGATGCCCGCGCCTGCTGGAGACGTGGACGGGCGAATAAACCCCTTCTTTAGGTTTTCATCAATATATTCTTTTAGTGCCCCTTGTTCTACCTCAAAGGAAAAATCCTACCGAATGGAATTTCAGCTCCGGGAAACAGTTCAATGGGGCAGTCGTAGGCTCGATGGGGTGGTAGAGCCTCTGCCCCTTGTTTACTGAATACGTCCAGGAAATCGTGGTAAACTTCTGGAATAGACTGACGTATTCCAGCTTCTGAGTCCAGGCATAGCAAGGTAGATGGCCCATGTGAGAGTCACAGAACTTCTGGCAGTAGGGTGAAGAGAAGGTAACCTCCCCTGTGGCCCAGTTGATGACAGGATTGTGGGCTTGTAGCCAGGGCATACCGAGGATCACAGGAAATAATGGGGAAGAGATTATGTCCATACGTAAAAGTTTGTGGTGGGAACTGGAGATGACAGCAGGTATAGGAGCAGTCTCTAGAACTACAGGGCCTGATTTGATAGCGGACCCATCAGCCAGGTGAACAGAGTCCATGGGTCTTCGGAAGGAGAGGAATCCGGTGTTTAGCAGCAAAAGATGAGTCTATGAAACAGCTGCAGGCCCCGGAGTCAATAATGGCAGGCGTTGGCAGAGTATTTCCTGAAAGCTGTAATAAGACAGAAAGGGCAAGATGAGATGCAGTCTTGGCTATAGAATCTGTGTAGTCAGGAGACATAGAGAGACACTTAATGAGTTTTAGAGGGCAGTTCCTGACGTAGTGTGCAGGTTATCTACAGTAAAGACACAGATTGTTTATCCGACGTCGTTGACGCTCTTCAGGGGTAAGGGAAGGACTAAGGACCCCAAGCTGCATGGGCTCAGGTGCGTCGGGCGCAGAAGCTGGTGGTGCAGTGGGTACCGGGTGCAGATGACTTGGAGCCCTTGGAAGCATCCAGGTTGGGCGAGAAAAACCTGTTGCTCTCTGTCATGGATATGCAGTAGTGTTTGTCTGTCAGCTTACCTTCCTTCCCATGTGTTCATCTTAGAGGCCTGAGCCCTTTCACCTGGCTTCCTTTATAATCTCCTCCCAGCCAGACTCCACCCCAGGCCCTATCACAGAACACTATATTAACCTGTGCACTGCAAGCCTGCTTTGCTGATCAACGTGTTTGTTAGGCATTGTGTGTTTGGGTTCCTGCCTGCCGTGTGCTACGTCTGTCTCTCTGTTACATATTTGGCTTGTCCCCGACTATCCCTGTCTGCTCGTGACCCTTGACCTTCAGCTCGTTCTTTCGTTATCCTTGTCTGCTTGTGGCCCCTGACCTTCAGCTTGTTATTCGGTTCTCTCATATCTTGTGCTGCTGCTTCCCCTCTTTTCCCCTTATCCTACGGGGCGTGAGCTAGGAAACTCCAGGGGCCGCGACCTGGTCCCAGCCTGCAGCATAACATCCTCACCACTAGAGGCCCTGGAGAAGACCTGCTGGGTCTTAGACTCCGCGCCCTGGGGAATCTTGGCTCTAGCTTCCGTTAGGATCCCGGTTGTGCTCCTCTGGTCTCGCTTTCCACAACCACCCAGTTTCCTATTCGCAGCAGTCAGCCATAGGGTTCACTACCTTGCGGTGCACTCCTGTCCCCCTACGGTGTGCATCTGTCACCTGGCCACAGGTGACCTTGACAGTTTGATCAGCCATGAACCCGGCTGACATCCCGTTACCCGTGGATGATCCGTTGCAGGGCATAGTTTGCAGACTTGAAACCCAGGAATCGAATCAGACTCAGGTGATGCGATTCCTCCAGGATCTGGCTTCTCGCTTCGAGCAGCTTCAGGCCTCCTTGGGAACCCTGAATCCGCAACCTCAAATACAACCAGCGGCTGCACCTATTGCACCAGTCGCAGCCACACACTCACTACAACTGCCAGCTCCGCCCCGTTTCTCTGGGGACTCCAAGGCTTGCAGGGGGTTCCTTAGCCAATGCACAATTCATTTTGAGCTCCAGCCCCAAAACTTCCTGTCTGATCGGGCTAAGGTAGCCTATATCATTTCCCTCCTCTCTGGTGAAGCTTTAGCCTGGGCAGCCCCTCTGTGGGAACTGAATGATCCAGTGGTTTCTAGCCTGTCTGGCTTCTTGAAACTTTTTCGGAATATCTTCGAAGAACCGGCTCGTGTCTCTTCAGTGGCCAGCGCCCTTTTACGTCTCCGCCAAGAGTCTGCTTCTGTGGGACAGTATGCCCTTCATTTCCGCATACTGTCGGCTGAGTTGAGCTGGAACAATGAGGCCTTAGTCGCAACCTTTTTGCATGGCCTGTCTGATAGAGTGAAGGATGAATTAGCAGGAAGAACCATCCCCACTGATCTGGCTGGCGTTATCTCCTTGTGTAACCAGATCGATATTCGCTTTCAGGAGAGGACCTTAGAAAAGCAACGCCAGCACTCCTTGGTTCTTAGTCAGCCTGAGCTCCCCTCTCTTCGACCCGTAGAGCATCTCCTACCAGCTGAGGAACCCATGCAGCTGGGTCGGACCAGGCTATCCCCCGAGGAACGTGCTAGGCGCAGAACTCTTGGTCTGTGTCTTTACTGTGGGGGCAAAGGTCATTTTCGTGACACTTGCTCTCTTTGTCCAGAAAAACGTTCGGGTCCACTTCATCTGGAAAGTGGAGTATTGGACCCAGAAATATCACCTTCCCCTTCTCGTCTTCTGCTTTCTGTGTTCCTTCATGTTGGTGCTTCTTCTCATTCGGTCTCAGCATATCTGGATTCCGGAGCCGCTGGTAATTTTATGGACTGGGAAATCGCATCGTCCATGAGACTTACTCTTTTGCCCCTCACCACACCATTGGTGGTCTTGGCGATTGATGGTACTGTTCTCCCAGGGGGACCTATCCGCTTCCAGACCCTCCCTGTTAAGATGTCGGTAGGGACACTCCACCAGGAGTGGATATCCTTCCTTATCTTACCCAAGGCCTCAACGCCTATAATTTTGGGTCTCCCATGGTTACAGCTCCATTCTCCTCATGTGGACTGGACTACTGGACAGATCCTGGCTTGGGGTCCCTCCTGTTCCTCGTCCTGCCTACCCAAGGTTGCCCCCTGTGAATCTGAGCCGGTCATTCATTCCAGGTTGCATAACCATTTACATTTCTCTGTCCCTAACCACCCTTGGACGCACAGCCAGGCTAGCTTGTCTACAAGTCCTGCAGTCGCTACGTCTTGCGATGCGATTCAGGTAGTCGCTACACCTGACTCAGCTATTCACTCTGCCTCTGTACTAGTTATGCCAGTCCAGCCCATGCCCAGTGAGCCTCCTACTTTTTCTTGTTCGGGACATTCTGCTTGTCCTTCAGCTATTCAGTTTGACTCCGGCGACATGTCACCTTCTAACCAACCTGACTTCAGGGTTCCACTGACATCTGCCCAGTCTGATGGTCCTGTGCAAGATGACCAGTTCCCCTTTAAGGGTCTAGGGGACCCTCCTCAGATTCCTGTTGATCCTCTCATGCCCTTGCTTATTCCTAGAGAGCCTTTGGTCCTCAATAGATCTTCTTGTCATCTCCCTACCTCGTTTTCGGTCTCTGAGGATAATCAGTACGAGGTTAGACAAGTTCTGGATTCTCGGCTCTGCAGAGGCATTCTTCAGTACCTTGTGCATTGGAGAGGTTTTGGTCCTGAGGAGGCGTCTTGGATCGCTGCATCTGATGTCGCTGCACCTCATCTGTTGAGAAGGTTTCATCAGAGATTTCCCTTTAAGCCTGGGCCCAGGCGGGGGAGGGCCCATAAGAGGGAGGGTACTGTCATGGATATGCAGTAGTGTTTGTCTGTCAGCTTACCTTCCTTCCCATGTGTTCATCTTAGAGGCCTGAGCCCTTTCACCTGGCTTCCTTTATAATCTCCTCCCAACCAGACTCCACCCTAGGCCCTATCACAGAACACTATATTAACCTGTGCACTGCAAGCCTGCTTTGCTGATCAACGTGTTTGTTAGGCATTGTGTGTTTGGGTTCCTGCCTGCCGTGTGCTACGTCTGTCTCTCTGTTACATATTTGGCTTGTCCCCGACTATCCCTGTCTGCTCGTGACCCTTGACCTTCGGCTCGTTCTTTCGTTATCCTTGTCTGCTTGTGGCCCCTGACCTTCAGCTTGTTATTCGGTTCTCTCATATCTTGTGCTGCTGCTTCCCCTCTTTTCCCCTTATCCTACGGGGCGTGAGCTAGGAAACTACAGGGGCCGCGACCTGGTCCCAGCCTGCAGCATAACATCCTCACCACTAGAGGCCCTGGAGAAGACCTGCTGGGTCTTAGACTCCGCGCCCTGGGGAATCTTGGCTCTAGTTTCCGTTAGGATCCCGGTTGTGCTCCTCTGGTCCCGCTTTCCACAACCACCCAGTTTCCTATCCGCAGCAGTCAGCCATAGGGTTCACTACCTTGCGGTGCACTCCTGTCCCCCTACGGTGTGCATCTGTCACCTGGCCACAGGTGACCTTGACACTCTCTCAGCCCTTTGTTCTCTCAGGCGTCGATCGATTTGTATGGCTAAATCGATCAGCGCATTCAAAGTCTGTGGTACACCAACTCTAGCCAGTTCATCCTTCAGAGGATCAGAGAGCCCCATGCGAAACTGATGACGGAGAGCGGCGTCGTTCCAGTTCGTATCTGCGCTCCACCACCTAAACTCAGCCACGTAATCCTCTGCCCTGCATCCCTGCTGAAGGGTATGCAAAGCAGCTTCTCCAGTTGCGGATCTTCGTACAGCTGGGCCATAGCGTCAAAGAAGGTGGTAATGTTGGTCAGAATTGCGTCCTTTTGTTCTAGGAGGCGGTGGGCCCAGGTTTGGGGGTCTCCAGTAAGCAGGGAAACCACGAAGCCCACCTTGGTGACTTTCAGAGAGAAGGTTCGTGGCTGAAGGGCGAAGTACAGTTTGCAGGAGTTGCGGAAAGCCTTGAAGCTACTTCGATTTCCGGAGTAGGGACCCTAGGTTTCGGAGGAAGCATCACCACTGTTGGTGTTGATCCTGCCCCTGCAGAAGAGGTGGAAGCATGGGGGGTTCCCTGGGTTCCGGTAGGGTTGGATAGAACCAGCACCCGTTCTTCCAGCCGGGTGTAGCCTTGCTGAAGATTCTTAACTGCTTTGGTCAGTCCTGCCAGGTGCGGACACAGTTCATCCATAGGGGAGGCTCCCTGCTCGGGCTCAGACATGGCTGTCTGCTACTGTCACGTACCTGATGCTTATGAGCCCGAATTGCAGAGGACGGCCTGCCTTACGGCTCCCACTCCCGGCACCCTGGTAAGGTAACAGTAGGCACAATAGTAAGGAGTGGCACGGGTGCCTGGCAGGATCAACAGAGGTGAGGAAGTGGATCAGACACCCGGAAGCTTCCTTGCAGGAACTGGGATAAAGGAACTGGATCGGCTTAGCAGACTTGATCAGGAACAGCTCAGCAGACTGGATCAGCTCAGCAGACTGGATCAGCTCAGCAGACTGGATCAGCTTAGCAGACTGGATCAGCTTAGCAGACTGGATGAGTGACAGCTCAGCAGACTGGATCAGTTTAGCAGGCTGGATCAGCTTAGCAGACTGGATCAGGGACAGCTCAGCAGACTGGATCAGCTTAGCAGGCTGGATCAGGGACAGCTCAGTAGACTGGATCAGCTTAGCAGGCTGGATCAGCTTAGCAGACTGGATCAGGGACAGCTCAGCAGACTGGATCAGCTTAGCAGGCTGGATCAGGGACAGCTCAGCAGACTGGATCAGCTTAGCAGGCTGGATCAGCTTAGCAGGCTGGATCAGCTTAGCAGACTGGATCAGAACCAGGAACAGATAGGACCAACGCAAGGATAGTCAGACAGGCCGGCTCAGATATCAGGCGGGCAGCAGAGGCACAGAGGTGCAGGCAAGGGGTAATCCCAAACAGGCCGAGGTCAGATGCAGGCACATAACTGGATGGTCAGAGGTAAGCCGGGTCTCAACACAGGTAACAGTCTCAGATCAGGGTTTAAGGCACACAACGCTGTAGAGCAGACAGCGGGGACTGCTTGTGACAGGCAGACTTAAATAGCCCGCCTGGCGCCAACAGAGGTGCATGCGCAATGGCACCCGTGATCGTGAACCAGGGAACCTGGAGCGCCTGTTAGTGGCAGGATCTTCATGACATTAGTCCATCACTCGCAGAGAGGTCCAGTTTGAGGTACCCGGAGACACTTTGACAGGAAATAACAGTGATGGTAACTGCAATGAAAAACTGTATGAGAAGCATTGTGGAGCACTGTTGGACAGCTCGGAGGTATTGGTTGAGGTACCAATGGACACAGAAATGGTTAGAGATTGGTGTGGAAAAATGTGGCGAAAAATGTGCGTTGGTAGGACAGTTGCTATTGGAGTGTTGGACAACAGGGGGCCACGTGAAACTGCGGGACTGTCCTATAGGGAGTAACTGCTTGCCTGTAGGTGGTCCCTCCATAGACACTGTCCTAGCAAACAAGGGGACAAGAGGTCCCAATGACAATATTGAGTTGAATAATCCCTTGTGGAACATTGTTATTGAGGTTAAACAGAAGGATATGGTGTTGATCTCAGATGGTTGGGTTGCCAAGGGTAACCACACAGGGGTTAGTGAACCTGAGAAACAAATGTTGTTGGTTAATGTTGCGTCAGGTAGTGAGAGCGGTCAGTCCCTGACAGATTTCATGGAAGTGGGTCCCCAATAGTCCCGGGAGATTTGGTCTGTAGGAGGAAAAAGAAGGATCCTGAGGCCAGAAGGTAGAAGGGATAGAGAGATTAGTGGGAGCCCACGGTTCAGGAAGACGTGCTGGTGGAAGCACACCTGGAAGAAGATGTGGGTGGAGTGCCCCTTTAGAGAAAAGGTTGGGCAGATTAGGACTCCTGCTGCTGATAGTTGGCACAGAGGCGCCAAGGTGAAGTGCTGGTGGAAACATACCCGGAAAAAGAAATGGGCCTACGCAGCTAATGGCTGGCACAGAGGTGTCCCATTTATGATGACGGGTTTATGTGTTCCTCCCTCCGGTTCGAAATGGGGGGAGGATATGTGGCGGTGGGACCCTGTGAGACCTTAAAGATTGCTGGTTTATGCCAGTTTTTGTAGAGAAAGACATGCTGATTGCACAGCTGTGTGTTGGGCTATTTAGTTCTGACCTGACTATGACTCAGGGCTCTGCCCAACAGACAGGAAGTCTGTGCCTGGGGAGTCAGGTGGACTCCCATCCCTTTGAGAGGAGTCAGACGCTGCATGGGTGCAGCCAAAGTATGCATATCTGCAGGAGGCAGATGTCATTTATGATTGAGCAACAAGGTGTAACAGGAGTAAGCTAGGAGAGAGCTTAACTCTAGGAAACTCTGTTTGTTCTGAGGAGCAGACCTAAGGGCATGACGGTTAAAGGGATATATGCCTAAAGTTACCTACAGGAAGAGGTGATTACGACCGTATTCTCCTACAAAAAGGAAAAATGGTGGGTATACCGCCTAAAATCTCTCGTCCCGGTTGGTTTAAACACAGAGCTAAATTTACAGGTGTTTCTACCTACATAGATATATACAAAAATACTGTTATCTATTGACATTATTAGGATACCTGGCTCGATATCCCTTACCGTCGTTTGTCATCCCTGACTGATTATTCACCCCTTCTAAATATTTTTTTCCCCTGCCAACCCCATATCTTGTGTGTTGACAGCATCTACGGGTCGTTTTTGCCCTGTAAATATTTCCTCCCAGTGGTCGGATTATAATATTAAAAATAAATTAATAAAAACCAAGACAATGTTAACCTCTTCACTTTCCCGTTTCCCCACACCATCCCCCTTCCCTCGCCCCGCCTCCCCTCCCCTCACTCCCTACGATCCCCTCCTCCTCCCCCCCTTCCCCCTCTCCCCTCTCCATTGCATATTAGGGTCCTCCAATTAATCTCAGCCCTTGACCCAACTTAGATTGAAAACCATTAATATTACACTGCCCTCTATACCTCAAAGAATTCTCCCTTCTTTTTCTTTATTAAGAAACATAGACCAATAACCTCATACTTTTCATACATGTGTTTGCTGTGATTTGTGAGTGTACCTGTATGTTCTTTCCCTGATCTCCCCAAAAAAATACACATAAATGTACATTATTCATCCTAAAAACATGATCAGCGTCCCCCAGCAAATAAATGATGGACTTTGTTTATGCCGTCAGACAGAAATAACAGAGAGTGTTTTGTTACAAAGGACTTTTCCTATGGCGGAATTGATCTGCTCCGCCACATAAACGGCAACAAAGACTAACCCCAACCATGTGAATAATGAATAAGAACTTTGAATAAATTCAGATAGGACTTAACTATTGGTTGTTTTCTAAAATATCCCAACCCCTTACTGATCCGCGTCACTGATCTGAGTGATACATAAACACGTATCTCGATTAGTGACGTGAAACGTCCAGACGAATCTACGCCACAGAGCAAGGCGAAACGCGTTGACGTAATACCCCACACAGTCACATGACGTTGTTTTGAATGGAGCGGGTGGAGTGACATGGACAGGAGAACGTAGGCAGCAGTCAGCGCCTACGTTAGCGGTGACGACCGCTGCACCGTGCACTACCGACGGCCGCTATACCGGACCCTCCGCATACCAGCGCAGGCACCAGTTGGTAGCCTTGGACTGCCTTGGACACCTGTTCGCGCTAACAGCCAACCAACCATTCGGTACGGCCAGAATATCTCAACATCAGCCGCAAGGTACAAGGCAAACAGGGACCCATTGAACTAGACCTGATCAAACTCAGCTCCAAAGCAGAAGCGTCCAATGGTAACGTACGCACCCTATTGACTCATAAGTTGAAGTAGAGCTGAATATTATAATCATAGACTGGTCTTATCGTGTCTAAGTTTTTTCCCTTGCCTTATTAATGCTATGTTCCACATGAATTACTGACATTTGAACTAAAACCACATGATGAACCCCTAAATCTCAATCATGTCAGCAACTCCCAGAGGAAATTTAATTCCTATCATTCCTTCACTAAACCAGCATCTACTGGAGCATTAATCAAACTTTTCCAACCTTCCAAGGAGAACGTCACAACAAGGGGATCCCCATGCATGACGTACTTCACGTTAACCAATACCTAAGCTATCGGCTTGGATTCAGCTAGCACCTAGGTTCCCCTTACAACAACAGTTTCCCTGCCTCCGTTCCCTCCCCCCACCCCATCAGGTTCAGCCCCTTCTTAAATAGCACCCATTTGGACCTATTAGGGAACCCACCTACTAGCCAGTGGTCCCAATTACCTTACATCCTTTAGAGGAGGGTAACCAACAAATAACATTACCCGGGTTGCTTACTACATAAGGCTGAACCATGCGTCCGGACTTGTGTATTGTTATATGTATAGTCATTTGTAAGTCCTGTCTGTCCAATGATGTCTTTTTTTTTCCATAAAGTTTTTATTGAGCAAAATTCACAAACATCGTATTACAAGGTACAAAACAGAACAAGTGCAGTCATAGAACCAGCTTTGGGTACATCATATAATGACAATACATGCATGTAAGAAGACATCCAGAACTCTTGCGTAAGTGGTAAGGGAAGTGTAGTCGGGCCGAAGCCATTATTGCTTTAAATCGCGTTTCGACTGTCTACTAAATTTGCTACTTGTCGTATTGCTTCTGGCGTCGAAAAAGAAAAAGGGGGGGGGGTGACTATGGGGTCATGGGGACTATGGGGAAGGAGATGAGGTGAGAGAAAAGAGGAAGAGAAAAAGAGAAAAAGAGCGATGGATCCGACCCACAGGAGGGGAGGCGAGAGAGAGAGGGAGGAAATGGGAAGGGGGAGGGGGATTGGGGGCTGGGGGACAACAACCAAAACGGGGGTCATGTCTAACACACTGATGGGGATAGGGGGAATTTATAATATCGTTGAAGGGGATAGGAGTAGATATAGCATAGGGGGCCGGAAGGCGCAGGGGAGTGGATAAAGTGGAGAAGAGGGGGCAGGGTGGGGGTAGGAGTAGGGATGAGGGTGAGGGGAGTGACCGCTCGTTTAGTTGTCTGTGGATATGACCGGGGCGGTGTCACCCTAAAGGATCATTTTCTAGTCTGGGGGGACATGCTGTCTATTCAGCGGTTGTTTTGAAGTGTGACCAGCAGGACCAGGTAGTCGAGAATTTCTCCATTCTCTCCTGAGAAATGTGGATCAGCTCTTCCATGTCACAAATTCTAGAAATGGTCATAAACCATTCTTTAAGTGACGGTGTACGACTGGAGCGCCAGTGTTTGGGGATGCACAGTCTAGCCGCATTTACCATGTGCATGGCTAGGGATTTGAAGTAGACTTTTCTAGTTAGGGAGGTGTGGTGCAGGAGGAATTGTGCTGGTGTGAAGTCCAGGGTGTACGTAGTGATTGATGTGATGAGTCTGTGAACTTCCCTCCAAAAAGGTTGGATGTGTGTGCAATCCCACCAGATATGTAACATGGATCCCACTTCTGCATTACACCTCCAACATGCGTCGGAGATTGAAGGGGCAAATTTGTGAAGGAGAGATGGGGTTCTATACCACCTAGTGAGCACTTTGTACCCATTCTCCTGGATGGCAACATTCAGCGACCCCTTATGTGCATATTCATGGACTCTCACCCATTCGACTGGTGTCAGGGGGATAGGGAGATCTCTATTCCACGAGATTTGTGACGGTGAGGGGGTAGAGTCTTTGGGCTCTATAAGTAGGGGGTATAGGAGGGAGATGAGGTGTCTTTGGGGGGGTTTTACGATGACAAAGGGTTTCGAATAGAGTGAGTGGTCTTGTCCAGCTGTCGTGAGCCGCATGAGTGGATAGAAAGTGATGTATTTGTCTGTAAGTCCAGAAAGGGAAGGTCGAGGTGTTGGAAATGCGCTTGAGGTCTTCAATCGAGGCGAGCTTGCCATCGATGTACAGTTGCGAAGCAAGAATGTCTTGAAATGGCCATTCATGTTTGAGGAAATTAGGTGACTCGCCCGGGAGGAATTCGGAATTTCCTCTCAGCGTAGTCAGCGGACCCGGGGTGGGTGCAAGGGATCTGTTGGTGGGGGGACGACTTGAGAAGCGCCAAGGAGGTGTGGATGAAAGGGTGTGAGATTACGGATTGTGGCCATTGTTTCGGGGCTAGCCAAGGGAGGAGTCATATTGGAATGGGTGAGAAGGAGTCTTCAAGGGAGATCCAAATCTTTTCACAGGAATGAATACACCAATCAGCGATTCTCGTGAGGTGGCAGGCCACAAAATATTTGTACAGATCCGGGAGAGCAATGCCCCCTTTAGACTTGGGCCAGGTGAGTCTAGTGTATTTGATTCTAGGGGGGGAGCCTTTCCACAAAAATGTGGAGCAGGCCTTCCGATAGGAAGAAAAAAATCCTGCGGGAATAGACAATGGGATGGTTTGGATCAGATACAGCAGACGTGGAAGTATGATCATTTTAATCAAAGCGGCCCGGCCAAACCACGAGACATTAAGTGTTGACCAATCCCTAAGGTGTTCTTGGGCCTTGTTCAGAGCTGGGTGGAAGTTGAGGGCATAAAGGTCCTTAAGACAGGGCAGGATCCGAATTCCAAGGTAGGAAATCGCAGTCTTTTCCCAATGAAATGGGAAGGACTCCTGACAGTGGGTGACCTCCTGTAATGGGAGGGTAACATTCAGGGCCTGGGACTTTGTGTAGTTGATTTTAAGGTTTGAGATTGTACCAAAGGCTTCCAAATCTTGTAGGAGCGATGGGAGGGAGGTTCGCGGCGAAGTGAGAGAGAGCAGGATGTCGTCCGCGAAGGCGGCTACTTTAAATTCTCTGCCCTTAACCATCAGTTCCTTAACATCCGGGTTTTCTCTAAGTTTGTTTAAAAGGGGTTCTAGGGAGAGGATGTAGATCAGGGGGAGAGGGGGCAACCTTGGCGTGTGCCATTGTTGATGGGGAAGGCGTTTGACAGGTGGCCGTTAACTCTCACCGCAGCCGTGGGACCAGCGTACAATGCCATTATGGAGGTGAGCATGCGGTCTTCCAGGCCTATGCCTTTTAGGACTTCTCGCATGTAGTCCCAGGCTACCCTGTCAAACGCCTTCTCTGCATCAAGCGAAAGTAGGAATCCCGGGGTTTTAGTTGAAGTGAGCCAATGATGTAGGTTGAGGGTTCGTATGGTGTTGTCCCGGGCTTCCCGACCCGGGACAAAGCCCACTTGGTCCCTGGAGATAAGGCCAGGGATCAGAGGCGTCAACCTGTTGGCAAGAATTTTGGAATAGATTTTTATGTCAACATTAAGGAGTGAAATCGGCCTATAGTTGGCCACCTGAAGGGGATCCTTCCCTTCCTTAGGGATTACGGTGATGTGTGCCTCTAACAGTCTGGTTGGTCGGTCTCGCGGGTTGGTCAGGGCATTAAACAACTGTAGGAGGTTGGGAGACAGAACATCTGCGAAGGATTTGTAATACTGGAGAGTGTACCCATCGGGGCCCGGACTTTTGCCTAGCTTCATTTGTTTCAGGACTGTCTCTAGCTCCCCTGGCGAGAATTGCCCCTCTAGGGACTGTACCTGCTGGGAAGACAGAGGTTTGGGACCATACTGAGAGAGAAAATCCGTGATGAGTGTTTGGCGTGTTCCACCCGAGGCTTGGAGCGGCTGGTTGGGGTGAAGGTTGTAGAGCTTACTGTAAAAAGATTCAAATTTTTTTTGCGATGTCCTCGCTCTTGGCCAGGAGAGTACCCCGGGGATCGCGTAAGGTATGTATAGTGGATGAGGGTTTGGCCGTCTGAACTGATCGGGCTAGAAGGCGACCGCTCTTGTTGCCCTGTTCATAAAAAACCTTCTGACCGAGGATGTATCGTCTCCTCGTGCGTTTGCCCAGTTCCTCTGCGAGAAGCATGCAGGTCTGGATTAGATCCTGTAGGGTGATCTGGGCTTGTGTTTGTTTATGGGACAATTCTAATGATCTAAGCCTTGTGAGAAGGGAGTTTATTCTTTCCTGGTGAAGTTTTTTGGCCTGAGAATTAAGGGCCAGCAGTTCCCCCCTTATTACACACTTGTGGGCTTCCCATAGGGACAGTGGAGAAATGTCAGGACTAGCATTTTCCTGGAAGTATAGCTTAATACGTGTACGAATGCGTTCCAGGATGATTGGGTCTTTCAAGCAGGAAGGGTTAAACCGCCATACTTTGGTCTTGGGGCAGGTTTCTGGGAATGATAGTGTGACAGTAATGGGGTGGTGGTCTGAGAGGAACATCGGCTCAATGGAGGAGTGAAGAAGGGCGGGGAGGTCAGTCTGGGAAAGGAGGAACAGGTCGATTCTGGAGTATTTCTGGTGTGGGGCCGAGAAAAAGGTGTAGTCTTTGGTTGAGGGGTAAAGGGTGCGCCATGTGTCATGAAGGTTCAGGGATTGTAGTTGGGCTTTGATGTGACGTAATGCCATGTATGTAAGCATTGACGAACCCGTGGAGGTGTCTAGGATGGGGTTTAAGGGTACATTGAAGTCGCCACCCAGGAGGACTAGTCCGCTCTTGAATGTGGCCAGGAGGGCACAAGTCTTGCGGAAGAAGGAAACCTGGTGTTCATTAGGGCAATAGATGTTAGCCAGAGTAATTGGCTTAGATGCGTACGTTCCCTTAATAAAGATAAATCTTGCTTCTGGATCCACCAGGGAGTCCGTCAGAAGAAAATTGGCGTGTCTCGAGATGAGGATCGAGACCCCCTTGGATTTGGCGACCGGGTTAGTGGCATGTAGGGCAGAGCGGTATATGTGGTTAGAAAGTTTAGGAATAGCATCAGATCGAAAGTGAGTCTCCTGTAAAAAAATAAAGTGAGCCTTATGTTTTGTGAGTGAAGATAGGACCTGCGACCTTTTTTCTGGTACGTTAAGGCCTTTCGTGTTCAGTGAGACACATTTCAGGGTCAGAGGGATAATTGTTCTAGGGGGGGTCTGCATTGTGGGGCGTTAGGAAGAGGCGGGGGAGATAGTCTGGCTATCGAATATGATAGAGACTTACTCAAAGAGTGGGTGCAAGGGTCACTCCCCTGGGGTTGGGGGGGGGGAGGGAGGGGAGACAACACACAGGGGGAAGGATGGATTGGTGGGGGAAGACGAACAGAGGGGGAGGTCAGGAAGAATAAAGATATGCGAGTTGGAGGGGGGGGAGTTATAGGGAGAGGGAAAGAAAAGTACCAGAGGTGGGAGTCGCTGGGCTGTCCACCTGTAGGGGTCAAGGGTAAGATCTGGAGTGTCAGCCGCGTCTCTACGAGACCGCTGTGTGGGGGTAGTAGGGTGAACGGCAACCACAATCTAACTGTGAACCTGGGGTATGAAAGAAGCACGTGGGAGAACCCGCCAGCGGCGGGGTCCCATATAGTGTAGTGGGGAGCCTACCGTAAGGAACAAGCTACAGATGCATCGGGTGTTAAGTGCATAGTAACAACACATAAATCAGCCTAACATAACATAACAATTTCCAATACTCGAGACTAGGGTCAGTAAAGGCAAGCCGTGCTATTGGCAAGTAGAACTCTGGGGAGAACTCAAGAGCAATCAACAACCTGCGAGGTATTCAGGGGGGATGACAACCTTTCCAAGCTAATCTGGCAAGGCAGTCTAAGGTGGGGGGTGAGGGGGGACGGGGACCGGGAGGGGGAGGGAGGAAGGGGGTAAGCACTGGGATATAAGGGGGGGGTAGGGAAGGGCTGGGGGGTGGGATAAGGGGGAGAAGGAGGAGTGAGTAGGGGTGAAAAAAAAAGAGGGGGGGAGAGGGGGGAGAGAAAGGAGGGAGGGGGAGGGAGGGGAAGGAGGAAGGTGAGGGGAGGAGGTGAGGGGAGGAGGGGAGTAGAAGGTAAAGTGGGGGGAAGGAAGAGGGGATGGGGGGGAGGGGGGCGAGGGGAGTAGGACCAGGTGGGGGCGGAGGGGGGAGAAAGGAGAGGGGAGGGTGATAATGGGTGGGAGGACACTCAAGGTGGGTTGGGGGATGATGCCCCGAGTCTTTTCTGCGTGTCGGAGAGGGGGGTGGCCTTCGGGCCTTGACCTGGGCCGGCAGCCATCTAGGGGAGCTCCGTCAGCCCATTCCCCCGGCCAAATGTAGACAAGGGTGCGGGTTGGGGGAGAGTAAATGTGGACAGGGACCATAAGGAGACACTGTTAATGGTTGATAAAATGCAAAATAAATTAACATAAAGGCAATTAAATAAAAATAAGTAGCATGTATACGTTGCCTGCGGGAACGTGAATAATATCCCCAGTTAGGTAAGCATCCCTGGAGAAGATGTTGCGTTCGGGTTGCAGGCCGAGGTATAGGGCAATAGAAAATTTGGCCTACTTGCTTCAGGGGACGAGTGACAGTGTAAGTCTCACTTGTATAGCGGTCTTTCGGCCTTTCAGGAGAGAGTCTGCGGTACTGTATGAATGGGGGGCCATACACGAGTCACTGGCTTGGCCATCAGTACTTAAGCAAGGCCTCCCGCAGGACGTAGTCGGCCTATGGGGAAAAAAAAGTATCTTCCGGAGGTCGGGATGTTCCGCCATTTGGTGCGAAGACTCAGGTCGAGCTATGGAAGATCCGGGCATGTGATGGGATTTCGGGGCTGTGGGAAGGAGAGAGAAAAAAAAGCGGTTCTCTGGGGAGATACACATCTTGTATCAGCCACCGGGGTGGAGCGAGACGTGATCGAATCGAGGCAAGCCAAGCTGTGGAGCGGCTGAGCAACTTATGCCGGGGCAGCGGCGCAGGAAGGGCTGAGGTAGAGCCAACGGGCGCTGCTGTGGGCTGGTCTTCGAGAGCTCGGGTGGCTCCCGTAGGTCACTGAAGGGGGAACCGGGGAGGGGGAGCATCATCCGTGGGGTGCAAGGGGCCCGGGTAGCTATGAGGAAGCGGGGGGGGGAAAACACTCACAGGCTGCCGGTCTCCATCCTTCTCAATCCATCCAGTGGACAGTCAAACAGTCAGTACCTCTCCTCACATGCGCGGTGGTGAAGGGCTACGTTGACGTAGTTCCCGGCGTGAGGAGCGGGCATTCGGTGACATCGGTCCGGGTCTACGGTGGCATGGTCTCTGGCGCGAGGCTTTCGGTGAGGGGTTGAGGGAGACAGGGAGCCATGGTTCCGTCGGAAAGTAGAGCACGTACCATTCAGGTAATTCCACGTTGGGCAAATAGAGTTGTTCACAGAACGCCAGAAGGTCTTCCGGCGTGCGGAGTAGGGCCGAGCGCCCCCTTGCGGATGCGGACAGACCGAACGGGAACTTCCAGCGATACTGAATGTTTCTCGCTCGTAGGGCATCCAGCAATGGTCGTAGTGCTCTCCTATTCTGGAGAGTGATCTGTGAAAGATCTTGGAACAGTTTAACCTCCGTGCCATTAAAGAGAATGTGTCCCCTTTCCCTCGCCTTATGCAGAATCTCTTCCTTAAGGGGAAAATTGACAATACAACATATGATGTCTCTGGGTGGTTCGTTGTCTCGGGGTAGGGGGCGGAGGGCGCGGTGGGCTCTTTCCATGTCAATGGGGGAGTCTGCCGGGCGCTCAATCAGATCATTGAAGATCGTGCTAATGGTTTGTTGTATGGCATTAGAGTCTACAGTTTCAGGGACCCCTCGTACCCTAATGTTGTGCCTCCGTCCCCTGTTATCCAAATCTTCCACGTGTCTGTGGAGCTCAAAGATTTGGGCCAGTTGGGAGTCATATGTAGACTGTACCTGGCGGATGGCCGCCGCATGTGTCAGGGTCGTCTGCTCCACGTTATCGATCCGGTGGATGACCGCAAGCAGCTCGGTCTTCAGATCTGCTATGGCTGCCGTCACTGCGTTCTTTATATCTGAAGCTACCTTCTCCAAGTCGAGTAGGCTGGGGGGGAGCGCCCCACTGGGGCTAGGCGCGGATACTCCTGGCATGATGGTGGATGGTGGTTTGTCAGGCGAGGCCACGGCTTGGGCCTGTAATGGCGCGTGTGCCTGTGATGGCACAGAGGCCTGGAGTTTTTGGTGACCGGAATAGGTCCGGTATGTTCCTCCCCAAGTGGGTCTGAGGATCCTTGGGGGTGCGGGATGTGGATGAGCTTCTTGTGTACCTGTGCATAGCAGGAAAAAAAACGGTAGGCTCCCGTTTAAGTAGAAAAATCACCCCGGTCACACAGGAGCTCTCAGATTAAGCATCCATCTCGGTCTCCGTCTAGGCCACGCCCCCCCAATGATGTCTTTTATTCAAATAATGTTTTGTAATTATTTTTTACTGGTTGGGTACTCACACTGCACCTTAAGCATACCTTATATGGATTAATGTTTATAGGAATAAATATTTAATTTTATACTATTCCTGTTCTTTGATCTACTATTTGTTGCCAACGTAACCCCTTTTGCCTGTCCCTAAACAGGTTAATCCCCTTCCCCTTACACTATTCTTTATATGACTGAATGGTTACAGCAACAATACCTTACAAGGTAAATGATCTACAGTAAGTGATTCACTTAATCACTTACTTACCAGTGGAAACTTGTGAATTTCCCTCTCCCCAACCCCAATTCATTCATTGTTCTGAGAAGCAGACCTAAGGCCTGAGCTAAAGGCCTGAAACAGTCGGACGCCAAGAATGAAAGCCTGAAGGCTAAAGTTTTGAGCATGCAAGATACAATAATGGTGGAACCCCCCTGTGAGGGCTACTGATGTATTTGTGAACTTTTTGTGCTTTTAAGTAAAAGTGGGCTACCAGGCCCTTAGAAATTCAGTTCTGGCGTACTCACTAAAAAACGCACTTACCGCTGGAGTATGATCTCTCTCTCTCTCTCTCTCTCTCTCTATATATATATATATATATATATATTAATGAAAACTGCTGCTAGGAAACACTTTATGCTTATGGACTTATGTTTGAAATCTTAACATGGCAGAATCTTATTATTAACACCTCCATAGGTTAAGACAGGCATTATCTTGTAGTTTATTTGATTCTGTGGTTATTGATTGTAAGGTACCTGTGATAGGTAGTGTCCGAAGTGGAACTTGTGTGCTGAGGATTCAGGCGAAAACATAGTCAGGCAGATTAGGTTGGCAACAGATCAGGCACAATGGTACACGATCGAAATCCAGAAAGTGGTCAGGCAGGCAAAGGTCATACACAAGCTGGCAGTGAAGTACAAAATCAGCAGGCTAGAGAGTAGTCAGGAATTCAGGCAGAAGTTCAACACGAAAATCAAGATCAAAAAGCAGTCACAACACCCAGGGAGCTATTCCACACAAACGGACGCTGAGAGATAGCATCACTTCCTTTTTATGGGCTGCTTTGATTGAAAATTGTCCACAGCTGGCAGCAGGTGGGGCTAGATATAGATATAGTAGGGTTAGGGTTAATCCTAACCCTAATATTTATATATATAGCCATTTTCCGAAATTCGAATTTCGTATAGAATGATTTTGAATTAGAATAGAAAAGATCAGAATAGAATAGAAAATAGAAAAGAATAGAAAAACAATAGAACAGAATAGAATAAAATATAATATATGTTTTTCTAGTATATTCTTTTCTATTATTTTATATTCTAATCTTTTGTATTCAAATTCAAATTCATTCTTTACTAAATTCGAATTTCGTAAGATGGTGTATATATACACACACATATATATTATATATATTTTTCTGTTCTGTTTTATTGTTTTTTTATGCTATTCTTTTCTATTCTATTCTAATCTTTTCTATTCAAATTCGATTTCACTCTATACTGTTTCGCTTGCGTCTATCTAGCAAGGTTACTCTGTGGTATAACAAGGAAGCTGAGACTTCTGCAGTGTGTAAATGTGCTTTTACTATACAAAGGTGCTGTACATACAAAACTATTCCAATCTTAGGAATACAATACAAGACTGACAGATATCTATAACAAGCAAAATGCCTAGAAAATAGAACAGCCTATGGTCTATAACTACAAATACATTTAAGTTACTTATATTCTGTTACGGTATGTTCGTGATCTCCATTGGCAATGACTCTTCTTGGAGACCAGGTTCTGTTCTTCTATCATGAGTGGCTTCTTCTGATCTTACAGCAACATGATGTGTGGGTGTAAGTTTGCGTATCTGGTCCTTCAATAGCCCGTTGTATCTTTCAATCAAACCAGCTGCCTGTGGATGCTATGGGATGTGGCACAACCAGTACACTGCAGAATCTTTGGCCCACTGCTGTACTGTTGATCCGATGAAGTGTGAGCCATTATCACTTTGGACTTGTTTGGGACAACCATAAGCAATGACAAGTTTCTGAAGCAGTTGAAGCGTTGCGGCTTGATCTGCACGTTTGCAAGGATGGACAAGCATAAGTCCTGAATAGGTGTCCACTGCAGTGCAACAATATCTCAGTCCGTTGTTTCCCCGGGACAGGGGACCAATGAAGTCAATCTGCCAGATCTCTGCAGGCCCCTCACCCCTCTTAATCGACCCGGTGGACTACTTTTGCAATGGCCATTGTCGCACTTCTTTACACACTGTACAGTTCCCTATTACAGTCTTTATCATGTCCATGGATATAGGCAATCCTCTCTGCTGTGCCCATTCATATGTTGCTTTCTGCCCCAAATGTCCAGATTGCTTGTGAGCCCAGTTGGCCAAGTTCATCAAAACAGGATCAATTGGCACAACTGCCTTCACTTTGGGGATTTCATCTGTGTGACATGGGGGTCACTTTGGACACAGGGTGAGCCAGGAAACAATGGACATTGAGAATATGGCTTGGATTGCTTAAAATGGGTCTGTAATATTTATCCACCATATTCCCCAGGATATCTGCAAAGAACTATTCACTGTTTTATGAACTTAACAGGTTAAATTAAGAGAGGCTGATATGTCTCCTGTCTCCTTGTGTAATGCTAATGAGCCTCACCCATGCTACAGGCCCTTTCATTGTGATGATGTGGATTGGAGCTTGGTAAACCGTCTGGCTCCATATTATGGGATGTGGAAGTGTCTTCTGTGAGGAGGGGGGGAGGGATTCAACCCTCCTGCCTAAGACTGTTTATCAAAGGAGAAGTTTGAACACACCTGACCTGTATCACCATTGTCATTGGACAGTTTAACCCGCCCTGTTCCCCAAAGGATGGGAGGGGAGGGTTTTGAAGAGAAATGTGTTACCATGTGTTTTAAAAATAAAGTCATTCCCTGTTTTCGAACTTGAATACAGAGCGTTGTCTCGTATCTGGGGGGAGAATCATTCGTATGGGGTCTTATTCGGCTGGTTAGAGTGTCTGGTGGCTGTCGTGTGGTTGGAAAGGGAATATCCTAACGGTGTTAACCACTTTCATACTTGGGGTGCCGTTACAATTATTGGCAAGCAGTGGGATGATTCCACAGCCTATAAGAACAGCTACAAGAGGACATAGGACAATGTAGGCACAGTAGGGACGGCTAAAGCTCTCTTCCCTCAAGGACTTACTGGAGAATCGGAGCAGGCCGGCTAACAACCTTAAAAAGAGGGACATTAATCGCAGAACTAGTCGAAATGGATGGAGCTGAAAGACCCAACACAACAGAAAGGCCCAGCGTAACAGACAGGACACCCGAAGAGGCAAGTTTTGATCGGGCTGTTAACATAAGACTGGCACATTATGGTCCTAACCCTACAGCGGAGATCATAGACCGAGTTATAGCGGCTGTGGATGCAAATTGGCTACAGAAAAGAGGTGCTGCAGCAGCAGAAGTCAGAGCAGCACCAACTGAAAGGAGAAAGATACATTTTGCTGCTTTTAAAAATTTAATTGAACCTGAAGGGGAGATTGCTGGGTACCTTGCCGATTTTGAACGGCAATGTGCCCTACACCGGGTGCCCACAGAGGAATGGGTTACCATTTTGTCTGGGAAACTGTCCAGCCGGGCCAGTGAAGCGTTCAGGGCCATCCCAGACAAGGATATTATGAACTATGGACTGGTAAAAAAAGCACTTTTGGCCAGGTATGCCGTCACACCGGAGGCATATCGGAGGCGGTTCCGAGAGGCGAGCAAGCAGACTGGAGACTCGTATACCGAGTGGGCATGCCGCCTACACCGCACTGCATCCCACTGGGTCGCTGGATGCCAAGCAGAATCCGGGGAAGAGGTGCTGCAGGTGTTCCTACTGGAGCACTTCTTTGACAAACTGTCCCTGGCAGTCAGAGAGTGGGTCCGGGACCGAAAACCTTTCACCTTGCCTGAAGCAGCTCGCCTGGCGGACGAATACACAGACGCCCGCAAACTGGATAACCCTGTGGTCAAGACAACAGCTCAGGTGGATTATCGATCAGCGGCACCCCCTCCGGCTATCGCCTACCAACCACAGTCGTACCTCCCTACAGCACCACCTCCAGCGGCCACTTATTCTCAGCAGCCCAGGTTCAACTCCCAGGGCTACTCACAACCCATCAGGTGTTTCGGGTGTAAACAGCTAGGGCACAAAAAGCCAGACTGTCCGTTGAATCCAGCCAGACAGTCCCAGTCATGGAGACAGCCAGCAAGGGGGAGCCCCCGCACATCCATGCCTGCGGTCCACTGCATTGAGGAGGAAGAACATTGGGGCGTCCTGCACGAGGCTGATCCAATACAAGCAGCTAACCGGGACAACCGGCAGCAACACAGGCAGACTGTCTGGGTCAATGGAAAGGTAGCCAATGGCCTACGTGATACTGGTGCCACCCTGACCCTACTACAGAAGAACCTCATTCCAGAGAGCCAACACACCGGAGACACTGTAGCCGTAAGAGTAGCGGGAGGCACCGTCTTCTGGCTACCCGTTGCCCGTGTTCACCTGGATTGGGGGGTTGGTTCGGGACACGTGAATGTGGGGATGATGAAGGATTTGCCAGCGGATGTACTACTGGGGAATGATTTGGCCCCCCTTGTTTCTGCTTATGCCCCGATGGGCCCCGCTGAAGCCAACCCCGTGACTACCTGTGCCCAGACCCATGCTGCTGGAACCGGCCTGCTTGCGGCTGAGAACTGGGTAAGACTATCTTCCCCAACATGTACCTTAGATCAGGCTCAATATCACAGTCTAGAATTGGAATGTGGCAAGTTGGCCAGGGAGAAATCGGAAATGCAACGACACTACGTCATGTATTATGAGATGTCCCATGGCTTGAACATTGAAATGCACAAAAAGGCTGAAATTGTCAAAAGGTTAAATGGGATTTGCGCCCAGGTCTTGCCTTACCTCTCCCAAGAGCACCAGCAACAAGTTTTGGGAGCCATTGAGAGAGCAAAGAAAGTGACTGTTCCAGAACTGAATTCCATTATTCGCCCTGCAACCTTACAACGTCACCATCAGCTACTGACCCGGTAAGCAAAATGGCCATGCTGATGGGTTGTCCAGGCATTAGAGGAATGGAACTATGGACTAACTTTGGAGTCAACCCGTCTGGGGTCCCCTCCTTTGTTAGTCTCCTGCCGAAAGGGGAGATGTGTGACATGGGGGTCACTTTGGACACAGGGTGAGCCAGGAAACAATGGACATTGAGAATATGGCTTGGATTGCTTAAAATGGGTCTGTAATATTTATCCACCATATTCCCCAGGATACCTGCAAAGAACTATTCACTGTTTTATGAACTCAACAGGTTAAATTAAGAGAGGCTGATATGTCTCCTGTCTCCTTGTGTAATGCTAATGAGCCTCACCATGCTACAGGCCCTTTCATTGTGATGATGTGGATTGGAGCTTGGTAAACCGTCTGGCTCCATATTATGGGATGTGGAAGTGTCTTCTGTGAGGAGGGGGGGGGGATTCAACCCTCCTGCCTAAGACCTGTATCACCATTGTCATTGGACAGTTTAACCCGCCCTGTTCCCCAAAGGATGGGAGGGGAGGGTTTTGAAGAGAAATGTTTTCCCATGTGTTTTAAAAATAAAGTCATTCCCTGTTTTGGAACTTGAATACAGAGCGTTGTCTCGTATCTGGGGGGAGAATCATTCGTATGGGGTCTAATTCGGCTGGTTGGAGTGTCTGGTGGCTGTCGTGTGGTTGGAAAGGGAATATCCTAACGGTGTTAACCCCTTTCATACTTGGGGTGCCGTTACAATCTGCAACTCTGTTATAGTTCTCAAAGTGTGGTACTAGGGGCACATGTGCATCAACATGCCCCACTTTTATGGTGCGGAAGTGAGCTTCCTTCCAGATGTAGTCCCAGACTTCCTTGCCTCCCCACACCACCTTTCCATGAATCATCCATTCATTGGACTTCCGCGTGGGCATCCAAGTTGTCAGTCCTTTAAAAACCGCCCAGCTGTCAGTGTAGATAGTGACATGGGAAGAAGGATCCTCCTGAAGAGTCATCACTACAGCTTTCAACTCTGCATACTGACTGGACCCTCCGATTCCGGACTCCTGCAGGACTGTGTCTGTACTTGGGTTGTAGGCTGCTGCTGTCCATTTACGCCCAGACGAGGTGATTATGGCTGAACCATCAGTGAACCACGCTGACTCCTTCTTATCTTCTGACAGAGACTCAAAGGGTGGAGCCTCTTGAATGGGGGATGACTGCAGCACAGGAATTTCTTCTTCTGGCCGGGTGCTGGTAAAAGTAACAAGCCCTGCCAACTGTTTTGAAATGTCTCTAACATCCTAAACTGCAATACCCCCTCTTTCTTGAAGGTACCACTTCCATTTCATCAGTGTCTGGTTCTGGGCTACAGCTGCCCCAATGGTCAGTCCATTATCTCTCACCCATCCTGCTATTGGCAATGCACTATGGATGGTGACTGTGTCCTTTTCTGTAATGGTCTCTACATGTTGAAGTGCTGTGTAGGCCCCAAATAGGTACTTCTCTAGGGGCGTGTATCTTGTCTGTGCCCCTGTAAGTTGTTTGGACCAAAATCCAATAGGTATTGCTCTGTCCTTTCTTTTCATTTGGCTGCCATAGACTCCAAGATATGGTACCATTCTGCTCCACTACATCCAGCTGAAATGGTACTCCTTGTCTCATGGGTCCCAATCCCTGATGCTGCAAAATAGCTTCTTTAGCAGCCAGGAATGCAGTCTGCTGCTCTGAACCCCATGAGAACTCAGTCTTTTTTCTGGTAACATTGTATATAGGCCTCAGAATCAGTCCAAGATGTGGGATGAACGATCTCCAGAATCCCATAACTCCAATGAACTTCTGTGCCTCCTTTTTGATAGTAGGGGGCGACAGCGCCTGGATAGTTTGCACAACTGTCTCTGGAATCCTCCTCTGTGGCCCAGTCCACATCATTCCTAGGAATTTCACCTCTGTGGCAGGTCCTTGGAATTTTCCTCTGTTGATAGCCCACCCTCTGTTCTCCAAGTGCTGTATCAGCAGGTGCAGTGCTTCAGTTACATCTTCTTTTGTCCCAGAGATCATGATGTCATCAATGTAGTGAAACACAGCGACTTTCAAATTCAGGGTACTTAAATCTCGGGCAATCAGTCCATGACAAATCGTTGGAGAATGAAGATAGCCTTGCGAAAGGACAGTGAAAGTGTACTGGCGGCCGTCCCACACCATAGCAAACTGGTCTTGACACTCTGGGTCTATCAAAATTGAAAAGAAAGTGTAGCGCTACCCCCAGTTAAGAGAGCCGCTGGTTTGATTTCGGGCCCTGAGTACAGCTCCACCAACCCCCGGCAATCTTGTCAAGTCTCTTATGGCACAGTTAGTCTAGGGATGTTATCTATCACAATCTATACCTGATTATACACACACCCCAACTTTTCATGAGATATAAGCACTATGTGCAATGATAACACAGTGATAGCAAGTGGTAAGGTATAACGGCTTTACTTTAGGCTAAAAGGCATAGGTTAAAACATAACATATAACTTGCTTACAGAGCCCTGCAGCAATAGATATAGTACACAGTAATAGCACAGCGCGGTAATCCACCACGCGCAGCTATTATTATCTACGCGCCCTGTGGCGCACTAAACAATATTCTACCCCCTCCCTGGTCAGGCCTGACACAGAATTAAACTCAGTCTTTTGAATAAGGATTTCTTTGCATGCAAACTTGAAATAGTGGTTCACGTTCAGGAACAATATTTGTAATCCACAAAGTAGGCAATCACAAGGAACACTATACTGGAGACCCTTTAACTCTGTCCTGCCACCGGTCTCCAGTGGAACAGAAAATAAAGGATCGGTGGGCCAAGGCAGTCTATAGGCCTAAACACAGGACAGCCTATTGAATTGAGCAGGTGCTCACTCACCACTCCGGACGCGATCCCAGTCCGGGACTTCCACCTGCTGTGTCTCCGCACACAGTGTCTGCAACGGTCGGGTCCCCGATCAAACTGATGTCCGCGGTAAACAAAGTCAGATGCCACCCAGGCTCTGCAGTGGGATGGAAGGCTCTTCGGAAGTTGCGCAAGGCCCCAGGCTTCAGGCCCTGCACTCCAGCAGATCCACACAGGAAGACCAGTCAGCAGCCGCGTGGTGTCCAAAAGAGACCGAGCTCTCCACGCCTCCTCCTTTTATCTCCCTCCCACAAGTCTCTGCAGTGGCAACATTGCACCCTGGGTGCCAAACGGGACTCTGGGAAATGTAGTCCCGGGAGTTTTAAAGGAGACCCCGCTACACACTGCCCCCACTTGAACTCTTTGGTCCCCAAAGATAATTAACATACACTACGTACAATTCTAGACAATGCTGTGTACAATATCGGCACAGGGAACTCCCACCAAAACTGAGGGGTTGATATCCCTTGCCCACAGGTCACACTATCATTAGTGGCCTGCCTAACTGTGCCAAAGGATGAGTTGGGGTTGCCCTCCACCAAATGAACAGTGGAGGGAACTGGATGCTCTGTACTCCTTGCAGTGACCACTGTTGACCACTGTTTCTTCTGAACTCTTCTCCATTTGTGAGTAGGTCAGCTTCTTAGGAGGCCTTATAACTCTTCTGGCTCTTTGCTCTCTTGGGACTTCTGGCTGGGACACTGTAGGCTCCCCTTCTGGAACAGACTTGAGGAATTCTGCTGGTTCTGAAACACTTGGTTCAGGAGCCGGGAGGTACATAGAGTCCCTTTGGTCCTCCTCTGAGTATGTGTCACAGGCATCTTCCCAGTAACCTGACAAAGGACTGGATGGAATGAACTCAGTAGCTTCCGCATTCAGTGTTCTGTCTATAGTGTCTTTGGTAGGAGGAAGATCTATAGCAGAAGTTCCTGGAGTTGGGGAAGGCCATAACCAATCAAGTTCCTGTCTCTCATCTTCACTTTGTTCAGAGGTCTCTTCATCTCTATTTTGAGAAGACTGAGACCGAGTACTTGGCCTAGGGGTATCCAGAATGGAGTCTGGGCTTGGGGAATCCCTCGCAGGAGGTAACAGAACTGCTTCAGCAAGTGGGAGTAAGTGGTTTCGGTGCCAGGTCTTCAGTGGGCCTACCTTCCCTTCTGGCTTCAACTTATAGACAGGTAGGCCCGGCAGCTTCTTACAAATGACATAGGGTTCAGGTCTCCATCTGTCTGCAAGCTTGTGCTTCCCAGGGACTCCCAGGTTTCGTAGAAGAACTCGGTCTCCAGGTTGCAGGTCCTGGATCCGAACCTTCAGGTCGAAGTTCCTCTTGTTGCGGGCCCCCCTTTGGTCTGAAGCCGCTTGGGCCTGTTCATAAGCCAACTTCAAGCTGTGTCTGAGTCTGTCCACATGTCCTTTGTGGGAGGTGGCTGAGGAATGGTCTATGGAGGTGCCAAAGGCCAGGTCTACAGGTAACCTTGCTTCTCTTCCGAACATGAGACGGTAGGGGGAGTAGCCTGTAGCATCACATGTGGTACTATTGTAAGCGTGTACTATAGCCGCTATGTGCTTGCTCCAATGCTGTTTCTTCTCGCTGCTTAAGGTCCCCAGCATGTTGAGCAGGGTTCGGTTGAACCTCTCCGGCTGAGCATCACCTTGTGGATGATAGGGGGTAGTTCTTGTCTTCTTGATCCCCAAGGAATCCAGGAGCTTCCGGATCAACCAACTTTCAAAATCCCTTCTTTGATCTGAATGAAGCCGTTATGGTAGCCCATAGTGTACAAAGTATTTTTCCATAAGCACTTTGGCTACCGTGGAAGCCTTCTGGTCTTTGGTTGGAAAGGCCTGGGCATACTGGGTGAAATGGTCGGTTACTACCAGAACATTTCTTAGTCCACTCAGGTCGGGTTTGAGGCAGAGAAAATCAATGCATACCAGATCAAGTGGGCTTTGACTTTGCAGATGGCCCATTGGGGCAGCTTGATGGGGTAAAGTCTTCCGCTGGATGCAGCGTGCACATGAATGGCAGTATTCCTCTACTTCAGCCCTCATGCAGGGCCAATAGAACCGACTCCTAACAAGTTGGAAGGTTCTTTCAGCTACTAGGTGTCCATGATTGTCATGCAGGGCAACCAAGACAGTCTCTCTGTGTTTCTCGGGAAGAAACAGTTGCCATTTGTCTTCCAGGTCATTAAAGGGGCCCCTTCGGTAGACCACTCCCTGATGCACCTGCAACCTGTCCCACTCTTTCCTCAACAGGCAAGCTTCCTTTGAAGGATGGCGCAGGAGTCTACTTGGATCCGGATTCTCCAGGGCCTCCAGTACCAATCTCCCCATGGGGTCTTCCAATTGGTCACATCTCAACTCCTTCTTTGACAGTTTTGGCAGATTATCTTCTTCCAACTGTGTTACCCCACAGTATTACTTGGAAACTCCTACCATGGTAACTCCTATCTCTTCTGCCCTTGAGCCTCCTCTGGCTTGAAGTTCAGCCCCTTGACAAAGGGCCCGCACTCCGTCAGGTGCCACTTGGGTCCAGTCTTCTGTATCACCGGTGGGGGCATGAGATCTTCTAGATAGGGCGTCTGCATCTCGGTTCCCAGCCCCAAGCCTGTATTTCAAGCTGAAATTGAACCCAGACAGTGCAGCCAGCCATCTATGTCCTGTGGCATCCAGCTTTGCTGTGGTGAAGAGATAAGTAAGGGGGTTGTTGTCGGTTTTCACAGTGAATTCTGCCCCATACAGGTAGTCTTTAAGTTTGTCAACTACCGCCCAATTGAGGGCCAGGAACTCCAACTTATGAGTGGGGTAGTTCTTTTCAAAGGGGTCAGACTTCTGCTCATGAAGGCAATGGGTCACAGTTGTCCTTCATGCTCCTGATAGAGCACTCCTCCCAGACCGTCATGACTGGCATCTACGTGGAGTTCATAAGGTCTCTTTGGGTCTGCATAGGCCAAGACAGGAGCAGTGATTAGGCTTTTTTTTAACATCTGAAAGGCCTCTTCACACTTCTGATTCCACTGGTCTTGGACTGACTCTCCCGGCTTCCTGGGACCCAAGTCATCCTCTTACCCTTCCGTCTTGAGTAGCTAATTCAGGGGTCTGGCAATTCGGGCAAACCCCTCCACAAACCTTCTATAATAAGAACAGAACCCCAAGAAGGATCTGAGTTCTGTTACTGTGGTAGGCCGTGGCCAGGAAGTAACTGCTTCCAACTTCTCGGGGTCTGTGGCCACCCCTTCTTCAGACACTATGTGTCCCAGATAGTTAACGGAAGATTGGTAGAAACTACACTTCTCGGGCGAAAACTTGAGTCCCTCCTCACTGAGTCTTCTCAAAACCTTCTCCAGGCTCTCTTTGTGTTCTTCCAAGGTCCTCCCAAAGACAATGACATCGTCTAAGTACACAAGGACCTCGATAAGGTTCATGTCTCCTACAGTCTTTTCCATGAGACGTTGGAAGGTAACGGGCTCCTGACAGTCCCTGGGGCATTTGGTCGAATTCAAAGAACCCCACTGGGGTTAAGAAGGCTGTCTTCTCCTTGTCTTCCGGATGCATAGGGATCTGATAGTATCCACTCTTGAGGTCCATAACGCTGTGTCAGGGAAGGCTTTACCCACTGGTGGCGCTGTCGGTCCTATGGATCGTAGTACTAGTGTCCACCAGCAGGTGTCCTCCCGCAGCCTGTATCTTTGACAGAGGATCTCACCTGCTGGTGGTAATGCCTGATCCATGGGCTGTAGTACCGGCATCCACCAGCGGGGGTATTCCGGCAGTGTGGGGCAGGCAGCACTTCCTTCGATCAGCTGTGACATGAGGGCAATTATAGCAGTCCTATAAATACCTGGCGAGCCCTTACATGCTCGCCTTGGTATCTTTCTCCTGGAGCCTTGACCTTGAAGCCTGTATCCGGACCTTGAGCCTGTACCTGTCCTGTCCCGTCCCGACCTGACCTGATCCCTATCCTGAGCCTATCCATCCATCTTCTCCCTGCCTGCCTTTGTTCCCTATTCCCATCTGCTGACGCCCCGTGTATGACCTTGGCCTGGCTACGTTTATGCCCCTGTAACACTCCTCTGTCTATCTCGTGATCTGCTGTATATTACCCCGGCCTGGCTTTCATTCAAGATTCTGGTACTGCCCTTTGTTGTATATATTATTTGTTGTTTGTTAGTTTGCACTGTTTGTATTTATCCATACCACCTTTTCAATAAACCCCATTATATTTTACTCTACATGCGTTTTGGTTATCTCTGTGCAGCCCACACAGTCTGGTCAATTAATTCCCTGATAGTATACCAAGGCCCCCTGATCAGACGTGGCCGCACAGAGAAATCATTTTGGGCTTAGTATATTTTGCTAAACATGAATACCAATGAGGTTATTTTTTATGCTCTACTGGCGTCCGAGAATAGGGTATACTGCCGCCAGGCATTGACAGAGCGAACCAGCGATCAGCTGCTAGGGGACATTAGGTTTATTCACTCCCTGGTTGATCAGGGGTTTATGCCATTTGGGGAAGTTCAGCCTTTAATTCAAATATGCACTGAGTTAGCCCTGTCCTGTGTTTCAAGGGGCCGTGATGATTACACTCCCCCTTTCAGTTCTGATCAGGTGGAGTCCCTAGTATGGTTGTTGGAGGATGACTCTGCATCCTTTTTTGAGCACTATTTGGCCTGTTCCAAGCAATTGCTAGAAGATTGTATTTGTGCAGTGCAGTCTCTAATTAGGCAGGGTGTGTGTGAACCAACTTTTGTTCAGCCTGTGCTTCAGGCCTGGTCTGATCTCCTGTATCTAGCTAAACCACAACAATCCAGCCCTGCCATTAGTCACCTGACTTCCCACAAATCTATCTCCCCGTCACCCCTGGCAACCTCAGCTACAGCTCAGTATACTCTGCTTCCCACCAAGTACTATTACCCAGTCTCCACTTGCTGCACTTATCCTGCCTTCAATCCACCTGCCTCTTCCCTTCCTCCTGTAACCAGTCCACAAAAACCTCCTCCAGCCACTATCCCCGTATCTCTGCCGCATTCCAGTCCTTCCTCTTATTCAATTCCATCCTTTGCATACATCCCCCCTGTTACCTACAAATCTGCAGTGACTAAGCCCAAGAAGAAGCGAAGGTACTTCCCGACCCACACTATCCAACCAGTAACCCAACCTACCTCCACACCCACCAACCTGCTCCAGCCTGCCGTTCCAGCCTTCCAGCCTGCCGTTCCAGCCTTCCAGCCTGCAGAGCCAGCCTGCCAGCCTGCTGTTCCAGGGCCAGCCTTCCAGCCTGCAGTTCCAGAGCCAGCCTTCCAGCCTGCAGAGCCAGCCTTCCAGCCTGCTGTTCCAGGGCCAGCCTTCCAGCCTGAAGTTCCCGTGCCAGCCTGTCAGCCTGAGGTTCCCGTGCCAGCCTGTCAGCCTGAGGTTCCCGTGCCAGCCTGCCAGCCTGAGGTTCCCGTGCCAGCCTGCCAGCCTGAGGTTCCCGTGCCAGCCTGCCAGCCTGAGGTTCCCGTGCCAGCCTGCCAGCCTGAAGTTCCCGTGCCAGCCTGCCAGCCTGAGGTTCCCATGCCAGCCTGAGGTTCCCGTGCCAGCCTGCCAGCCTGAAGACCCTGTACCAGCCTGTCAGCCTGAAGACCCTGTACCAGCCTGCCAGCCTGAAGACCCTGTGCCAGCCTGCCAACTTGAAGTTCATGTGCCTGCCTTCCAAACAGGAGTCCTGATGACGGTGTCCCAGTCGGAAGATCCGGTGTCCCAGTCGGAAGATCCGGTGACCCCGCCTGAAGATTCAGTGACTGAGACCTCGCCTGAAGATCCAGTGCCCGTTTCCCGGCCTGTGGTTGTGGTGCCCGTTTGCCGGCCTGTGGTTGTGGTGTCCATTTCCCGGCCTGAGATTGTGGTGCCCGTTTCCCTGCCTGAGGTTGTGGTGCCTGCTGCGGTGCCCGTTTCCCGGCTTGAGGTTGTGGTGCCCGTTTCCCGGCTTGAGGGTATGGTGCCCGTTTCTCAGTCTGTGGAGCCTACTACCCAGCCTGAGATGTTCCTGTCTGCCGCCCAGCCTGAGATGTCCCTGTCTGCTGCCCAACCTGAAATGTTCCTGTCGGCTGCCCAGCCTAATGTGCCACAGCCTGCTGCCCAGCTCGATGACCCGGAGCCCGCTGCCCAGCTCGATGACCCAGAGCCCGCTGCCCAGCTCGATGACCCGGAGCCCGCTGCCCAGCTCGATGACCCGGAGCCCGCTGCCCAGCTCGATGACCCGGAGCCCGCTGCCCAGCTCGATGACCCGGAGCCTGCTGCCCAGCCGGAGTTGTTCCTGTCTGCTGCCCAGCCGGAGTTGTTCCTGTCTGCTGCCCAGCCGGAGTTGTTCCTGTCTGCTGCCCAGCCGGAGTTGTTCCTGTCTGCTGCCCAGCCGCATTCCAGTCCTTCCTCTTATTCAATTCCATCCTTTGCATACATCCCCCCTGTTACCTACAAATCTGCAGTGACTAAGCCCAAGAAGAAGCGAAGGTACTTCCCGACCCACACTATCCAACCAGTAACCCAACCTACCTCCACACCCACCAACCTGCTCCAGCCTGCCGTTCCAGCCTTCCAGCCTGCCGTTCCAGCCTTCCAGCCTGCAGAGCCAGCCTGCCAGCCTGCTGTTCCAGGGCCAGCCTTCCAGCCTGCAGTTCCAGAGCCAGCCTTCCAGCCTGCAGAGCCAGCCTTCCAGCCTGCCGTTCCAGGGCCAGCCTTCCAGCCTGCAGTTCCGGGGCCAGCCTTCCAGCCTGAAGTTCCTGTGCCAGCCTGCCAGCCTGAAGTTCCCATGCCAGCCTGTCAGCCTGAGGTTCTCGTGCCAGCCTGCCAGCCTGAGGTTCCCGTGCCAGCCTGCCAGCCTGAGGTTCCCGTGCCAGCCTGCCAGCCTGAAGTTCCCGTGCCAGCCTACCAGCCTGAGGTTCCCGTGCCAGCCTGCCAGCCTGAAGACCCTGTACCAGCCTGCCAGCCTGAAGACCCTGTACCAGCCTGCCAGCCTGAAGATCCTGTACCAGCCTGCCAGCCTGAAGACCCTGTGCCAGCCTGCCAGCCTGAAGACCCTGTGCCAGCCTGCCAGCCTGAAGACCCTGTGCCAGCCTGCCAACTTGAAGTTCATGTGCCTGGCTTTCAAACAGGAGTCCTGATGACGGTGTCCCAGTCGGAAGATCCGGTGTCCCAGTCGGGAGATCCGGTGTCCCAGTCGGAAGATCCGGTGACCCCGTCTGAAGATTCGGTGACTGAGACCCCGCCTGAAGATCCGGTGCCCGTTTCCCAGCCTGTGGTTGTGGTGCCCGTTTCCCGGCCTGTGGTTGTGGTGCCCGTTTCCCGGCCTGAGATTGTGGTGCCCGTTTCCCGGCCTGAGGTTGTGGTGCCCGCTGCGGTGCCCGTTTCCCGGCTTGAGGTTGTGGTGCCCGTTTCCCAGCTTGAGGTTGTGGTGCCCGTTTCCTGGCTTGAGGTTGTGGTGCCCGTTTCCCGGCTTGAGGGTATGGTGCCCGTTTCTCAGTCTTTGGAGCCTACTACCCAGCCTGAGATGTTCCTGTCTGCCGCCCAGCCTGAGATGTCCCTGTCTGCTGCCCAACCTGAAATGTTCCTGTCGGCTGCCCAGCCTAATGTGCCACAGCCTGCTGTCCAGCTCGATGACCCGGAGCCCGCTGCCCAGCTCGATGACCCGGAGCCCGCTGCCCAGCTCGATGACCCGGAGCCCGCTGCCCAGCTCGATGACCCGGAGCCCGCTGCCCAGCTCGATGACCCGGAGCCTGCTGCCCAGCCGGAGTTGTTCCTGTCTGCTGCCCAGCCAGAGTTGTTCCTGTCTTCTGCCCATTCGGAGTTGTTCCTGTCTGCTGTCCAGCCGGAGTTGTTCCTGTCTGCTGTCCAGCCGGAGTTGTTCCTGTCTGCTGTCCAGCCGGAGTTGTTCCTGTCTGCTGCCCAGCCGGAGTTGTTCCTGTCTGCTGCCCAGCCGCATTCCAGTCCTTCCTCTTATTCAATTCCATCCTTTGCATACATCCCCCCTGTTACCTACAAATCTGCAGTGACTAAGCCCAAGAAGAAGCGAAGGTACTTCCCGACCCACACTATCCAACCAGTAACCCAACCTACCTCCACACCCACCAACCTGCTCCAGCCTGCCGTTCCAGCCTTCCAGCCTGCCGTTCCAGCCTTCCAGCCTGCAGAGCCAGCCTGCCAGCCTGCTGTTCCAGGGCCAGCCTTCCAGCCTGCAGTTCCAGAGCCAGCCTTCCAGCCTGCAGAGCCAGCCTTCCAGCCTGCCGTTCCAGGGCCAGCCTTCCAGCCTGCAGTTCCGGGGCCAGCCTTCCAGCCTGAAGTTCCTGTGCCAGCCTGCCAGCCTGAAGTTCCCATGCCAGCCTGTCAGCCTGAGGTTCTCGTGCCAGCCTGCCAGCCTGAGGTTCCCGTGCCAGCCTGCCAGCCTGAGGTTCCCGTGCCAGCCTGCCAGCCTGAAGTTCCCGTGCCAGCCTACCAGCCTGAGGTTCCCGTGCCAGCCTGCCAGCCTGAAGACCCTGTACCAGCCTGCCAGCCTGAAGACCCTGTACCAGCCTGCCAGCCTGAAGATCCTGTACCAGCCTGCCAGCCTGAAGACCCTGTGCCAGCCTGCCAGCCTGAAGACCCTGTGCCAGCCTGCCAGCCTGAAGACCCTGTGCCAGCCTGCCAACTTGAAGTTCATGTGCCTGGCTTTCAAACAGGAGTCCTGATGACGGTGTCCCAGTCGGAAGATCCGGTGTCCCAGTCGGGAGATCCGGTGTCCCAGTCGGAAGATCCGGTGACCCCGTCTGAAGATTCGGTGACTGAGACCCCGCCTGAAGATCCGGTGCCCGTTTCCCAGCCTGTGGTTGTGGTGCCCGTTTCCCGGCCTGTGGTTGTGGTGCCCGTTTCCCGGCCTGAGATTGTGGTGCCCGTTTCCCGGCCTGAGGTTGTGGTGCCCGCTGCGGTGCCCGTTTCCCGGCTTGAGGTTGTGGTGCCCGTTTCCCAGCTTGAGGTTGTGGTGCCCGTTTCCTGGCTTGAGGTTGTGGTGCCCGTTTCCCGGCTTGAGGGTATGGTGCCCGTTTCTCAGTCTTTGGAGCCTACTACCCAGCCTGAGATGTTCCTGTCTGCCGCCCAGCCTGAGATGTCCCTGTCTGCTGCCCAACCTGAAATGTTCCTGTCGGCTGCCCAGCCTAATGTGCCACAGCCTGCTGTCCAGCTCGATGACCCGGAGCCCGCTGCCCAGCTCGATGACCCGGAGCCCGCTGCCCAGCTCGATGACCCGGAGCCCGCTGCCCAGCTCGATGACCCGGAGCCCGCTGCCCAGCTCGATGACCCGGAGCCTGCTGCCCAGCCGGAGTTGTTCCTGTCTGCTGCCCAGCCAGAGTTGTTCCTGTCTTCTGCCCATTCGGAGTTGTTCCTGTCTGCTGTCCAGCCGGAGTTGTTCCTGTCTGCTGTCCAGCCGGAGTTGTTCCTGTCTGCTGTCCAGCCGGAGTTGTTCCTGTCTGCTGCCCAGCCGGAGTTGTTCCTGTCTGCTGCCCAGCCGGAGTTGTTCCTGTCTGCTGCCCATCCGGAGATGTTCCTGTCTGCTGCCCAGCCGGAGATGTTCCTGTCTGCTGCCCAGCCGGAGATGTTCCTGTTTGGTGCCCAGCTCAATGACCCAGCGCCTGCTGCCCAGCTTGTTTGCCCGGATGTGCCTGCTTTCCGCTTGGACATGCCCCTGGTCCAGCCTTAAGTGCCTGATGACCAGGCTGAAGTACCCTCATCCTTGGTGCTACCCAATGCCCTACACTTTGGACAATCAAGACTGGTTGGAGCGTCCGGAGGCCGCTCCTTTTGGGGGGGTACTGTCAGGGAAGGCTTTACCCACTGGTGGCGCTGTCGGTCCTATGGATCGTAGTACTAGTGTCCACCAGCAGGTGTCCTCCCGCAGCCTGTATCTTTGACAGAGGATCTCACCTGCTGGTGGTAATGCCTGATCCATGGGCTGTAGTACCGGCGTCCACCAGCGGGGGTATTCCGGCAGTGTGGGGCAGGAAGCACTTCCTTCGATCAGCTGTGACATGAGGGCAATTATAGCAGTCCTATAAATACCCGGCGAGCCCTTACATGCTCGCCTTGGTATCTTTCTCCTGGACCCTTGACCTTGAAGTCTGTATCCGGACCTTGAAGCCTGTACCTGTCCTTGAGCCTGTACCTGTCCTGTCCCGTCCCGACCTGACCTGATCCCTAGCCTGAGCCTATCCATCCGTCTTCTCCCTGCCTGCCTTTGTTCCCTATTCCCATCTGCTGACTCCCCGTGTATGACCTTGGCCTGGCTAAGTTTATACCCCTGGAACACTCCTCTGTCTATCTCGTGATCTGCTGTATATGACCCCGGCCTGGCTTTCATTCAAGATTCTGGTACTGCCCTTTGTTGTATATATTATTTGTTGTTTGTTAGTTTGCACTGTTTGTATTTATCCATACCACCTTTTCAATAAACCCCATTATATTTTACTCTACATGCGTTTTGGTTATCTCTGTGCAGCCCACACAGTCTGGTCAATTAATTCCCTGATACGCTGAACCACTTGGCTCCAGACAAGCTCTGTAGGGCATCCTCTATCCTCGGAGTGGTGTACTGGTCAGGGATGGTCCTCCTGTTGAGGGTCCTGTAGTCTATACACAACCTCAACGATCCATTCTTCTTTCTGACTACTACTATCGGAGAGGCATAGGGACTTCTAGACTCCCGGATCACCTCTGTTCGCTTGAGCTCGGCGAGCTGTTCCCTCAAGTCTTCGAGGTCTGCTAACGGAACTCGCCTGACTCTTTTCCTGAAGGGCTTGTCTTCCTGGAGGCGGATTAGATGGGTGGCACTCCTTGCACACCCCACATCGAACTCATCTTGGGAGAAGATCTTTTTCCACCTGGTCAACTGGGCCTTGGCTCTCTCTTTCCAAGCCCTGGGCAGGTTTGAGTTCTCCATGGAAAGTTTCTCCCACACAGTGCTTTCTCCATCTGTCTTCTCCACATCTGACAGAGCAACTGGGGTAGCAGGGCTCACCTGGCCCAGCAACATCCTGGCTGGGATCTCCATGGGGCCATCTGTAGTATTCCTGACACTCACAGGTACCTTACAGTGGGCCTTCTTCAGGGCCCTCAACGGAACCACTTCTGGGACTACTTCTAGGCCCGAATGTTCTCCCCTTGGGTTGGGTTCCAACATAACAAAGGGCCCAGGCTGCTCCCAAGTGAGTTTCACAGTGGCTTTCAAACAGGCTATTTCACCAGGCTGCAGCACTATTCCTCTTCTTCCCAGCCTCCAGACCTTCCCTACCCCCTCTTCTGGGGCCTTCTGTTCTAAGATCAGTCGTTGGTAGGCTGTCTTCAACATTGGGTGGATCGCAGTGACTGTGGGGTCTTTTCCTTTTGTTAGAGGGGCCAAGAGTCTTCGGACCAGATCCGTTTTGGTCCCAATTATTAGGGAACTCTTGTTAGCCCCAGGCGGTCGGGGGCATACCACAGCTAAGGTATCGAACACTTCGGCCTTCCCGGCTATGGACGGGTCAAAAGTCAGTTTTATAGGCAGATAGCCATCATAAGGGAAACTCTCTGTCCCAATCCCCCATATCTCCAGCTCTTCAATCTTCTGGATGGGTAGATGACTCAGATGCTTGTCATAAAAGTCCCGGTACAACAGGGTCACCTGTGCCCCAGTATCCAAGATGGCTCTGGTGTAAACTCCCTCCACTTGAATGGGCACTATGGGGGATGGGCCCACCAGCTTCTCTGGATATGGCTTCAAAGGGGTTGCTTTTTTATCTTTGCATGATCCCCTTAGACTTCCCTTCTTCAAATTCCCTTTGGACTTGAGTCTTTCTTGGGCTCGGTATGCATTGATTTTCTTCTCCTTAATGGATGTACAGACCCGCTGAGGGACACTATGCTCTTTTTCTGGGGTGTATTCCCGCTGTGGAATACTGTGCTTCTTCTGTTCTCTCTTTTCTTGGGCTTCTCATTCAGTTTGGAGCTCACTGAAGATGATGGGCACCCGGTTGACTCCTTCACCGGGGCCCTCTGGAGTTTCCCGCCGACTTGCGGTTATCTGCTTTTTTTTTCTTGGGACTGGAACATACAGCTGCAATATGGCCAATCCCTCCACAGTTAAAACAGATCACATCCCCCCCCCAATCTTGCACTGAAGCGTCTGAGAACAACTCCTTCTTTAGTCCTTCTCTCTCGGGAACCTTTGAATCTTTTGCGATCAGGGAGGTCAGCATCTCTAACACCTGAGACATTTGTGATTTTAAAGTGTCTACTTCTGGGTCTCTTTCTTTTGTCATCACTGAGTTGACTATCACTGGTGCAGCAGAGGTATGGGCCTTGATTACTTGTTGATCCATCTGTAGTGATTCCTGATTCCTAATAATTTTTATCAGATCAGAGTAAGTCAGTAACATTCCCCCTCTAGAGGTTTTCAGGTGAAGCCAGACTGGATCCGAGCGTAACGCTCCCTTTAACACTTGCTTCATTCTTGCCGCATCTGTGTCTTGGGGCAACATCCCTTTCTTTAACACGATCTTGCAAAGCATCTTGTTTAGTCTTCTTACATACTCTGAAAGCTTCTCATTCGGCTGTTGGAAAGTATTTTCGAATTGGTACACTAGTTCTGTCACCTTTTCTAGCTGACCGAACTCCTGTTGTAACATGGCTAAACAGTTCTGAGCTGTGCAATCAGCATTGTCAAACCAGAAGCTTTTCACCGCTTCTGCTGCCGCGCCTTTCAAACTTTCTATCACGCGCTGTCTCTTCTGCGCTTCAGGCACCTCCCATGCCTCTACTGCTAGTAGTGCCTGCTCAACCCAGGTATCGAAATCTTCTTCCCCTACAGGGACAGGAAGCTTCCCCGAGAATGTCTTTAGTCTGCAGTAGCTAGCCTCTACATGTACCGTGTTTGTCCTCTGGCACTTTGTCAACAGATCCCCTAGGGCGTTTATTAATTCTGGTGCTATGGTAGTGACCGGTGCCACCGGGGGCGTCACCCTTTCTTTCCTTTCGGGTGAGACACGGGGTGTCCCTTGTGGTGATCCCGTTGGGGATGGCTCCGTCTTAGCTGTTATTGCGTGCGCCAACTTATAAGTTCTATTGTCTGGTGCGTGCACACATTTGCGCTTAAAGGTTTCCGGCATTCCGTCCCACCATTCTATCAGCGCATACTGATACGAGATGTTTGGGTCTGACTTTATGTCCATCACCCACGGTGTACAATCTGGGGACAGTGACACCACAAGTTGCTCTATCGTCTCTGTTGACCTTTCCTCCCCTGGGAGGCTGATGACCACCGACTGACCTGGCTCTGTCTTAGCTGCTTCGCACCACACTTTAACCTCTAATGGGTCCATTCCGGTACTTTTGGCACGTTACTTGCTGCAACAGGATCCCGGACTCGAGAGCCCCCACGTGTAGCACTACCCCCAGTTAAGAGAGTCGCTGGTTTGATTTCGGGCCCTGAGTACAGCTCCACCAACCCCCGGCAATCTTGTCAAATCTCTTATGTCACAGTTAGTCTAGGGATGTTATCTATCATAATCTATACCTGATTATACACACCCCCCAACTTCTCATGAGATATAAGCACTATGTGCAATGATAACACAGTGATAGCAAGTGGTAAGGTATAACGGCTTTACTTTAGGCTAAAAGGCATAGGTTAAAACATAACATATAACATATAACTTGCTTACAGAGCCCTGCAGCAATAGATATAGTACACAGTAATAGCACAGCGCGGTAATCTACCACGTGCAGCTATTATTATCTACACGCCCTGTGGCGCACTAAACAATATTCTACCCCCTCCCTGGTCAGGCCTGACACAGAATTAAACTCAGTCTTTTGAATAAGGATTTCTTTGCATGCAAACTTGAAATGGTGGTGCACGTTCAGGAACAATATTTGTAATCCACAAAGTAGGCAATCACAAGGAACACTATACTGGAGACCCTTTAACTCTGTCCTGCTACCGGTCTCCAGTGGAACAGCAAATAAAGGATCGGTGGGCCAAGGCAGTCTATAGGCCTAAACACAGTACAGCCTATTGAATTGAGCAGGTGCTCGCTCACCACTCCGGACGCGATCCCAGTCCGGGACTTCCACCTGCTGTGTCTCCACACACAGCGTCTGCAACTGTCGGGTCCCCGATCCAACTGATGTCCGCGGTAAACAAAGTTAGATGCCACCCAGGCTCTGCAGTGGGATGGAAGGCTCTTCGGAAGTTGCGCAAGGCCCCAGGCTTTAGGCCCTGCTCTCCAGCAGATCCGCACAGGAAGACCAGTCAGCAGCCGGGCTGTGTCCAAAAGAGACCTTAACCGCCCTTACCAGATACGCTTTATCAGGATACCCGAATGTGAATGTACCTCTTTCAGTCTGAATTGACTGACCTCGAAGTACATCCATCCCAAGAATATTTTCGGGTAACTCTGATATGAAAACATTTGTCATAAATCCTGATCCCTTGCCAATAGCCAATTTCACCCGTATCCTAACTGCTGGTGTAGTTTGCCCTCCCAAACCTTCTACATAAATCAATTCTCCTTTGTGATGGGAAGGATTTCCTTGCAAAAGTGTAACTTCAGCTTCGCTATCAACTAAAGTCATTACATGTGTAGGAGAAGCTGACTTCCCCCACCATACAGTGACAGGTGCATATGGGCGTCGGTCTCCTGCTGTCACTGCCCTTGCTGCTATTACAGGAGACTCACCTTCCCTTCATAAATGATAAGGAACCTCCCAATCCCCTTTTCTGATTCTCTCTAACTCCTCCCCAGGATAAAGGGATTTGGGTTCATGTTCAGTTTTGGGAATTGGTTTGGGGCTAACAGGAGGGGTCTGTTCTGTGTCCTCTAAGTCTAGGCTGATGTTATCTTCACTAGGAGTAGTGTTTTTAACCCTGACAGTTTTCCCTACTAAATGTTTCCACCTCTTCAGCATTTCTGCAGTAGAAATGCCATCTATCTCATCTTTAGGTACTCCTGCCTTTAATAGGTCCACCCACATTTCTTTCCTAGAAATAACTAGCCTGGTTTTCTCTTCACCTTCTGTCTTCTCTACCCCCTTCCATTTCTTCTCTGTTCTTTTCTGCTTGTATTCTTCCTGTCTGGCCTTGACCTTATCTACTGCCCTGACAGGTTTTGTTTTAGTCTCCTCTATCTCCCCCAACTGGCCTAAAAGGGTTGTGGCTTCATGAATCTTGCTGTTTAATCCCAGGCCTCCCAACAAAGACAATAATGGAGCCCTGAGATTAAATGGCACAGACTTCATCAGCTTAGAGTGCAGAGCAGACATAAAGGGTTCCATATCTGGACCTATCCATTCTGGAAATGTATTTAATCTGGTTATACAACCCATCTCACATAACATGGAAATACCCTCTCCTATTGATCTCCAGGAGTAGGTATTTTCCAGGTCAGTAGGACTAGCGTATACTTGGACTATTCCATCTCTCACAAGGTCTAACAGTGAAAAATTCCCACTAAACTCTCAGGCTTTTCGCATTGCCTGACGCAATTGTGGATCATGGGTTAACACTCCCATAGCCACTGCTTCCTTACCTGACAAAACAACACTGTCCGTCCCTTCATCCCATAAGTGTAGGAGCCAACTCAATAGGGGCTCCCCAGAACTTTGTTTGTATTGTTTTACCAGCTCATGGAGTTCAGTTTGTGTAAACTCCCGTACTTCTTCAATTTCAACATCTCTGGGGTTGCGATAATGCACCTCCCCATCTGCCATATCCTCTCTTTCATGTTGCCGTTTCATGTGCTTAGTAATGAGAGGTCTGGCATACTTTTTCTTTCCCACTAGCAGATCATCATCTGAAATATCAAACTCTCCTCATCCTCACTATCATTTGAGGAGAGCATATCCTCACAATCCCAATTTTGGGATGTGACAATGGCACGTACCCTGGCTTTACTAACAGGTTTACGCCCCTTCCTTTTCCTTAAGGCATTACTTGATTTGGTCATGAGGGCTGCACACCACTCTTGCAAATCATCAGCCCGACTAGCGGTTGAACGTACACACTCTGAAGCAACTGCTAGCTGGTCTTTTAATACCTTAACTTCTGCCTCTGCCTTCTCCCTTCTATGTGATTCAGTATAGAGAGCATGGAGGAAGTACCAAACCACTGTGGACACTGTCCTCTTCTCTTTCTTACTTAAATCCAACCCCTTAAGGCTAAAATCTACAAAATTATCTGAGACTTTATCACCCCAAGTCAGCTTCAAGGGAGAAGCATACTTCACAAATTCTTTAGCAAGAGGCTCCCACTCATTATTTCTGGCCCAGATAGGTAAGCTGCACACTTTCTTCTAGTCACAGAACCCTCTGCAGCCTTGCTTTTCCTAAACAGCTTACACAGCATTTTACCTAGCACAAGCTAAACAACACACTACAGAAAAACAAGTCTGCTTCAATTGAATTATAGCACAGATCGCGGCCGAGCCCCCAAATGTTTTGCTTGCGTCTATCTAGCAAGGTTACTCTGTGGTATAACAAGGAAGCTGAGACTTCTGCAGTGTGTAAATGTGCTTTTACTATACAAAGATGCTGTACATACAAAACTATTACAATTTTAGGAATACAATACAAGACTGACAGATATCTATAACAAGCAAAATGCCTAGAAAAATAGAACAGTCTATGATCTATAACTACAAATACATTTAAGTTACTTATCTTCTGTTACGGTAAATTTGTGATCTCCATTGGCAATGACTCTTCTTGGAGACCAGGTTCTGTTCTTCTATCATGAGTGGCTTCTTCTGATCTTACAGCAACATGATGTGTGTGTGTGTGTCCTAGCTTATGCCTGCTTTTATGTGTCAGGCTGAGTTACCAAACAACAGAAAACATACCTGTTTACTGTAGCTGTAGAAACAATGGACTGTTGAATACAACAATGCTATCTACCTATTGTCTACTCAAACCAAACCTGTCAGTAATCTAACAGTCATTCTTTCAGTTTGAGAGCTGAAAGAAATCTCAAACAAGTAATGTCTTACTTGTTTACTGTAGCTATAGAGACAATAGCCTGTTGAATACAACAATGGTATCTAACCCCATTGTATGAAAACAGCATTTGTTTGAGAAATCTACTCAAACCAAAAGACTGACAGTAATCTGACCAACTCACTAGTGTAATATTGTCCCATGTATCCTATGTCTGATTAATATAAAAAATCATATATTTAACAAACGCAACACATATACGAAATTCTAATTTCGGAAGGTGTTTTTATATATATATATATATATATATATATATATATATATATGTAGTGACCTCACCCGTTACTCCCTTCTGACACTTGGTTCTCGTCTAGGGGTCCAGGGAGGAGAGTGTGGTGCACCACCAGCTCACACCATACTGTATGCAAAGATGGAGCTAATCAAACTATACCTTCGGGTCTGTGTTTCCATCCAGAGCCAAACCTTCTCTTGAGAATGATTTCCCACCGTCCATGCAGGTGGAGGTAGGACCCTTAGCTCCCAGTAAGTTACTGTCCACACCACTGAAAGTCCAACACTTATTTATTCGTAGCAATAAACAGTTTCTGTGAGAGCAGACAGGTTGTAACACATTCAGTTCAGACAAGGTGGGGAAGGAAGGTCCAGGCACAAACTTTAAACTTGGTTTTCTCCTGTTCTGTATAGCACCAACAGGCTTGACACTCAGTCGCTGCCACCGACCGTAAGAACTTGAACTACCTTCTAGAAGCGATGGCCCTTGTCAGGGAAAGAAAAGACATCCATCCGGACGGTCACCAGAGGCCCCACCGTCACCAGCGAATGCTGCACCAGGTCTTCGGATATGGTTACCTCTCTGGCCTCCCCATCCTAGATTCGGGCATCCACACCGGGGGACACCCTAGGAGCCCTCGATCCCTCGCGGAACCCAGTCAAAGGTACTGGGCCCCAGGCCTCCAGAAAGTACCTCACCCCAGACCAAAGGTGTCTGGGGTGAGGCCGCAGCTCTGTCTCGGGGCCTAGGGCACCCGGAGACCACCATCACTCACACCCAGGCTGAAGGTGCCTGGGGGTGGACCCCGAGTGGAAGACGTCTGTCCCCCTTATACCCTCCCACAACAGGCACAGCAGGTTCCCCGCCCCGCTGTACTACTGCCACGAGAGGACACAAAGGGCACAGCCCTCCAATGGTGGTTCAACCCCGGCCTATGGTGACAGCGCCACCTATAGACCCCAGGGAACTGGACACCATTGATATTCCCCACTGGCCTAAATTGGTCCATGAACCCTAACAATTATTGCATCTGAGCCTGTTACAACTCAGATGCTTCCCCTAAATATGACCACCCGCTATATATATATATATATATATATATATATATATATTTATATATATTTATATTTATTTATTATATATTTTTCTGTTCTGTTCTAGAGTTTTAAAAACTATGCTATTCTTTTCTAATATTTTTTATTCTAATCTTTTCTATTCAAACTCAATTTCATTCTATATGAAATTCAAATTTTGGAAGATGTTAAATATATATATATATATATATATATATATTTATTTATTTATTATATATTTTTCTGTTCTAGTGTTTTTCTAGTCTATTCAAATTCATTCTATACGAAATTCGAACTTCTGAAGCCATCTTCCAAAATTTGAATTTCGTATAGAATGAATTTGAATAGAAAAGATTACAATAGAATAGAAAATAAAATAATAGAAAAGAAAAGAATAGCATAGAAAAACAATAGAACAGACTAAAAAAAATATTATATATATATATATATATATATATATATATATAAAACATTTTTTATTCTGTTCTATTGTTTTTCTATGCTATTCTTTTCTAGTCTATTCTAATCTTTTCTATTCAAATTCATATTCATTCTATACAAAATTCGAATTTCGGAAGATGGCTTCTGAAGTTCGAATTTTGTATAGAATGAATTTGAATTTGAATAGAACAGATTTGAATAGACTAGAAAATACACTTGAACAGAACAGAAAAATATATAATATATATATATATATATATATATATATATATATATATATATATATATGTACACACATATATATATAATGAATGTATTTATTATATATTTTTCTGTTCTGTTCTATACAAAATTTGAACTTCAGAAGCCATCTTCCGAAATTCGAATTTTGTGTAGAACGAATTTGAATTTGAATTTGAATAGAAAAGATTAGAATAGAATAGAAAAGGATAGCATAGAAAAACAATAGAACAGAATAAAAAAAATTATATATATTGTTTTTCTATGCTATTCTTTTCTATTTTATTTTCTATTATATTGTAATCTTTTCTATTGAAATTCATTCTATACGAAATTCTAATTTCGGAAGATGGCTTCAGAAGTTCGAATTTCGTATAGAATGAATTCAAATTCGAATAGAAAAGATTAGAATAGAATAGAAAAGAATAGAAAAGAAAAACAATAGAACAGAATACAATAAAATATAATATATATTATAATTTATTCTATTCTGTTCTATTGTTTTTCTATTCTTTTCTATTTTAGTTTCCATTGTTTTGAATTATTTTCCAATCTATTCTCAAATTCGAATTTATACTATTGGAATTTCGGAAGATGGTCATGTTCTATTTTATTACATTCTATTAAATTATATTATTTTCTATTTTTTTTTATCCTATTGCTTTATTGTTTAATATTCTTTTTTATTGTATTTCTTAGAAAATCGATTTCTATTTTTTCTAATTTGATTCAAATTTGTTTTCCAATTCGATTCTAATCAAATTTTGTTCTCGTTTTTTTCAGATTTGTTTAAATTCGTTACTTTTGTCAATTCGGAAAATCGGATGCATACGAATTTCCGAATAATGAAAAATTCATCCGAATTTCGATTTGGAACGAAACTAAATGCACATGTCTAGTCGCGAAACATGTACAACAAGCAATTCTTTTTAATCTATGAGGACTGTGGTAACTACCAAGAGAAATGCATTCATCTAAGTGTGGGCATTTCTTTAATATTGCCACACAGGAAGTATTAGTCAAGTGTAACCTCTAGGATAAACCACTGTATCCCATATTTCTTTACCACATATATTATGTATTATATGTGAATTATTAAAAATTGTTATAGTTTTTTATACGTGCCTACAAAGTCCATTATTCCCTTTTTCAGCACTTATTGAGAGGTAAGCTTTTATGGGGTAGTGGATCTCTTCTGACTGCATGAAAAGGTACAGAATCCTTGGGGGTGTTATAGAAGTTTAGAAAATGAACTTGAGGAGTGAAATTATGTGGACTGTACAATCTGGAAACTTATGGACATTTGCAAGGCCAAATACAAGAGGAGACTCTTCAGTTCTTTTCTATTTTGCTGAAAACTATTTTATTAATTTAAACACTATCAAGTTCTTCTTGAACTTATCATTGTCTTGTCATATGTTAATTTTAATGTGTCTATTGTTTTTTATATTGATATACATGCCTATAAAGGATAGGCCAATGCATTTAAAGGAAAACAATCCAGGATGATGCATATTGGAGACAGGAATTATAATTGTCACTTTGTGACAAAAGAAGGTGTGTGAAGGGTTACATTTTAAGAAGTGTCATAAGAACTGATCAACTTTGTATAGTGAGAGACAGGGCACTGCTACTTCCCTGTTTAGTTGTTAGGCAGAAATTTATAAATAAGTATAGCTTGTCATGTCCTGTTCATGCACTATACACCAGCTTGTATAACATATTGGGGGGGGGGCGGTCCCACTATTGGATGTATAGTTTTGGTAAGTACCCCTCATTGGTGGAAAGGAATACTACCACCCATATGTATTTGTATACTGATGATGATGTGACAAACTAAACAAACAAGTTCTGCTTTTTTTGTCCATTGTGAATGACTTGCATCACTCCCAGAGCGTTCTGTGGTCAGGTGAGATGGAGCCTTAGGTAAGAAATTAACCCCTTCAGTTTCTACTCAGTGTTTGGTGAAGTCTCAGTCATGCATGCTTTGCTCTCTCTCTCTGCTCTTCTCTCCCATTTTTCTCTGTCATCCAGCTGCTGTTAAACCCAAGGACAGCTAAAGGAAAGACACAAGCACCCAGGGAGTCACAGGACTCAGAGGGAAGTGGCAGAGGGATTCATATGAGACTGCTCAGGAAAGCTTGGGGCATATGGCCCAGGACGAGGGACCTCTGTGGCAGTTCATCTAGTCGTTCGGGATCCCAACCAAAAGGGGAAAGACTGTACCCAAAGTCATCACTACTCAGATACAGTAGACAGCTGTACCATCTAGCTCGCCACTGCAGAGCAGTCAGAGAGAAAGTGACAATTGATCACTATACACAGTGTTGTTTCCCAAAGCTGAAGAAAATACCTGAGTTGAGGGGCCCCCCTCTATCTCTGTCACCACAGCTGGGATGCAGGATTAGTGAGAGAGCTGTCTGCCTAATACGTACACTGTTGGAAAGAACTGAGACACTAAGGGGAGGGCTAACTGTTTAAATCCGCTAAATACAGTATGCTGTAGAACAAAATACCCTGCTCATGTTTAAGATAACTTTGTATCACTGAACTGTTCTTGTACCTGACTTGACTCTATTCCATCCATGTTCCCTCAGTCGCTTTTGTGCCAAAGACTGTACAAGTTCTCTTGTTCGCTTCAACTGTATGCAAGCTCATTAAACAACAGTCTTAAACTGCACAATGCTTAAAGGGCCCCAATAATAGCTGGCAGAAGAAACAACTTAAGGACTGCCCCTTGTAGCGCTACATGTGGGGGCTAATCCAGAATTCCTCTAGTTTGTAAGCAAGACAGAAAGACAACAAGCCATAGACTATTAATTTTGACTTAGTTTAGCAAAAAACATGCACAGCTTATGACTATCTCACCATGTTACAACAAAGGTTTGGACATACAGAGGAGGCTTCAAAATTGAGCTATCAATATAAGCACACCTTCCAGAGTCAGGGTAAATTATTATTTGAATATATCAGACATTTAAACAAGCTACTGTATTAAATTGTGCTAAAGA